>PVKM010021698.1:7703-22367 GCA_004027735.1 Carollia perspicillata | reverse complement strand
CAAGAAATTGAAAACTTATTTGAAAAAATAATGGAAGAAAACTACCCTAATTTCATGAAGTAAATAGACATACAAGTCCAGGAAGCATAGAGAGTCCCAAACAAGTTGGACTCAAAGGGGACCACACCAAGGTACACCATAATTGAAATGCCAAAGTGTAAAGATAAAGGGAGAATCATAAAAGCAGCAAGAGAAAAGTAGAGAGTTACCTATGAGGGAGTTCCCATAACACTATCAACTGATTTCTCAAAAGAAACTTTGCAGGCTGGAAGGGACTGGCAAGAAGTATTCAAAGTGATGAAAAGCAAGGACCTACAACCTAGATTACTCTATCCAGCAAAGTTATCATTTTGAATGGAAGGGCAGATAGAGTGCTTCCCAGACAAGGTAAAGCTAAAGGATTTAATCACCACCAAGCCATTATTACAAGAGATGTTAAGGGAACTTATTTAAGAAAAAGAAGGTCAAAACTATGAACATTAAAAAGGCAACAAATTCACAACTATCAACAACTAAATCTAAAAAAAAAACACAAAAGGCAACTAAGGAAGCAACCAGAACAGGAACAGAATCATAGATATGGAGATCATTTGGAGGGCTATCAGCTGGGAGGGGGAAGGAAAAGGATGGGAAAATGGTGCAGGGACTAAGAAGCATATTGGTGAGGACAACGTAGACAGGAAGTTAAGAATAGCATAAGAAATGGAGAAGTCAAAGAACTTACACACACGACCCATGGACATGATCTAAGTGGGGGGTGGGGGGTTGCTGGAAATAAGGAGGGTTACTGGGAGGAGGGGGGCAAAGGGGGAAAAATTGAGACAATTGTAATAGCATAACCAATAAAATATTCTTAAAAAAGAGAAAAAAGAAAAAAGAAAAAATCACATCAGAGCTAACTACTGTGAACATTTTGGCATTATTATAACATCAGACTTTTTTCCTGTAGTGTTTACATTTCAGAAATTCATGTGGGCTAATAGTATGCTAATTTTTTATAACGGACTTTTATTTTACTTAATAATAAGTCACAAAAAAATTTCTATATCAATGACCTCCACACCACTTGAATTGCAGCATAATAATCTAATATATAGACAGTATAAATATTTAAATCAGTTAAAAATTTATATTTAACTCTTCTTGATTATGAATATGGCTTCCATTTTTTCACTATTATAACCAGTCAAAGATGAACATCATTAGAGTTAAATCTTTGTATGTTGTTATTTTCTTAGCATAAATTCATACACTTGGTCATTTTAAGCTTTGTAAATATTCAAAATATATCTGGTGGAATATCTTTGCTGAATATACCAACATGTTCCTAGGGATTTGGACTGTAGAAAACATTTCATGTGGGATCATCCGTGTTAAGAAGTGGCAGAGGCTTGTTCATATTCTCTCCTGTGTTGGACAACTGACCAAGGTTTCTTGCTATGAATGCTGGGAATATTCTCCCACTGCCCTTCCCCAGTGTAGTCTGAACAGGGTCTCATTGTTTATTTTTGCTCCTGTACTCTTTTCTATATTTCTTGGAATAAATTAAAATGAACAACAAAAAAGGAAGTGTAACTAAGAAGCCAGTGTATGAAATAAAGTGGGACAACAATAAAATATTTAACTAATCCCAAAAAGGCAAGAAAAGCACAATAGGTTAACAAAAAAAAAAAGAAGATATAAAATGAAAATAAGTAGTAATGTCAGCATCTTAATGTCAACTATATTCATAATTACATTATATACATACAGATTTAATATACCAGTTAAAAGGCAGAAATGGTCAGACTGGATTTGAAAAGCAAGACTGGACTATATGATGCTACAAAGGAAACATTTTTAATCAAATCACACAGGTAGGTATGATGTAAAAGATTTGGGAAAGATACACAGTAGTCCCATCTTATCCACAGGGTATTCTTGTATGTTTCAAGATCCTCAGTGAAAGCCTGAAACCACAGGTAGTAAGTAGCAAGCCCTGTATATACTATGCTTTTTCTGGTACCAACATACCTATGATAAAGCTAAATCTCTAAATTAGGTATAGTATGATATTAACAACAATAACTAATAATAAATAGAATAATTATAACAATATACTGTAGAAAAAAGTTACGGGAATGTGGTCTCTCTCTAAAATATTTTGTTGTACTATACTCACCCTTCCTCACTATTTTACCTTCACAATTTCATTAACTGATTGTTCTTACCACGGACTTTAGCAACCTCAGTGCATATGATTTTTTTCTTTCTTTTTGAAGTCTAGAACTTTCACTTTTTCACTTAAAGTAAGCACTTTACAACTTTTCTTTGGCAGATCTGAATTGCCTGTATTACTACTGTAGTGCTTTGTGACCATCATTAATTAAGCAAAACAGGAGTTACTTGAACTCAAGCACTGCTACGCCGCAACAGTGGATCTGATAACCCACTAAGTGACTAATGGGCGGGGAGCACATACACCGTGGAGATGCTTCGCAAATGGATAGCTTATGTCCCAGGAGGGATGGAGCAGGGTGGTGGGAGATTTCATCCCACTAGTCAGAAAGGCATGCAGTTTAAAACTTATGAATTGTTTGTTTCTGGAGGTCTCCATTTAATATTTTTAGACCTCAGTTGGCCATGGGTATTGAAACCACAGAAAACAAAACCATAGATAGGGAAGGACTACTGTATTTAGAAAGTAAAGAGGGGATATTACATAAAATATAAAGAGCAATGAACTAGGAAGACACAGAAATCCAAAGCATGTATCCACCTGAGATACTGTGATTTGTAATGAGAAATATATATTTGATCCAGTACAGAACTCCTAAAACCCTATGAATTTCCTGTGATATTAGTGATAACGGTGTCTTTTGTTTAATGAATGAGGTGACTTTTGGACTGCCTCTCAGGACGGGAGGCTAGTTGCCAGGAGAACCAACCAGGTGATTAGAGGGTTGGGACTGTGAGTCTACCACTTTTTAGGGAGAAGCACAAGGCTTCAGCTAGATGTACAATCCTCAGCCTGGTGGTGCTCCTGTGTTTACGGGATAGAAGGGACTAGAGTAGCCCAGCTGTTCAGCTGTTGCATAGGAAGTCCTTTATTTGTTGACGCTATGGTTGCTCTAGAGTTACTTCTACTCCTGGACCTTTTTTGGGGGCGGGGGGGAAATAATATCAATGTTGTTAAATTAATTAAACAAAGAGGTCATTAGACTGAAGTGGTTTTAATGCTGTAGCAGCCTGTGTAAACAAAACTAAATGTAAGCTTGTAAATGCCTCAAGAATACAAAAATTGAAATAGGCTACTAGGCTTTAAGCTATAACCAATCAATGATTTTCTTTACTTTGCTTCTGCCTTGTCTCTCTTCTAGTGCCTGTCAGTGGAGTGCTCCTAACCACTTTTGTTTTGGTACAGTCCAATTTGACTCAACTTTTGCTCAAATATACTTGAAAAATTTTTAATATGCCTCAGTTTCTCTGTCACAGTTCATGTACTTTATTGCCCCCCAATTTAAAGCCTACATGTTAAATAGCAATTTTCTTACTATTTCTGGAGAAATTATAAATCTTAGAAGCTTTTAAAAATAACTTCATTGCTCCTTTTTGGTAGGGAAATTGAAATAATCTGAATTTGACATGGGTTGTCATTTTATTAGATATTGGAACTATGGGTGAATTTGAGCAAAATGCCTTACTAAGCAAATCTCCTTTAATCAATAGATCCCTTTCTTTTTAGAAACCTACTATCTTCCTCTCTCTCTCAGAAAATCAAAACCATAAATAAGCTGCAGGTAAAAAGTTTCACTAAGGCTGGGTGCCTTCCGTAGGGCTCCAGCTTGCATGTAAAGAAGATCCACCTTGAGAGAAAGTTTCATCTGTGCCTGCAGTGCCCCACGACACATCGTGAGAGGCTGTACGGCACAGACAGAAACCTTTGCTGGTTTAAAGCTTTAAACTCCGATGTGATGTTTTACCGGCTCTTCCCTGTATGTACACAATGTAACTCTCCGGGAGATACAACAAGGTTTGCTATATTGACTGGAAAGAATGAAATTCCTGATTGCACGTGAATTTGAACTTATATATAATACATGTATCCATACACACACATATCTTTAGAACCATCTTAACTGGTTCACAAGTCAGCGGAACAAGTGTGTAATGAAAAGCATGGGAGAACCACACTTTCTCACCTTTGACACGGTCCTGGACAGAACTGAAAAGGGGGCTAACAGAACTCTGAGTGCTCTTGGCAAAGTGATGTCCTCTCTCCCTAACACTCCTCATTACAAAATATCTAAGATGCCAATGACAAGTAGGAGGTTATAATCGGAGCTGATTATTTACCTCCCTTTAATATTGTCAGCAATACCTGGATAACCGTGTGCTGTGCCAGGTGGGCACTTGAACTCTTGGGGCATGACTTGTAAATTCTATGATATTCTAAGCCCTATGCTGTACACCTGAAACTAAAATGAAATAATATGAATGTAAACTGTAGCTGAAAAATAAAATTTAAAAAAGAATCCATCAGAACTCATTCCATCATGACTTTAAAGCAGAAGGCCCAAACTCCCAGGTTATTTTTATCACATGTGTTTTCCTCTCTCTACCCTCTCATAGAGCCAAATTCCCATCACTCCTGGACCTGGCAAACCCGCCCATTATGTCCTCTGTGACTTAAAATCTTCAATTAAGAAAATCCCCTAGATCATACATCTCCTTTCCGAACGGTCTCTTTAGAAAGTCTATTTAAACTTCTGTTTGCTATAACGGAAAACTGGCTGTTCTTCGTTTCCCCGGGAGCACTCTTTTTAAAGTTTAAAAAAATTGTGGCAAAATAAAGATGACATTATCATTTTAAAATCTACACTCCAGTAGCATGAAGTACATTCACATTTTTGTGCCATTATCTCTACCATCCATCTTCAGGACCTTTCCCCCTGCAGCCTGCGTAACTGACGGTTATTTTCTCTCTCACCTGTCACCTCCGAGTGGGCAGGGAAGGAGGAGGTGTCTCCTTATCGCTGCTTCAGACCACCGCCCTTCCATTTGCAATTTATTGGATAACCCAGTTTATTGAAGCCTGCGCTGTGCGATGAACTCGAACCTCCAACCATATCCTCCGCAGCTGCACTCATCTGGAGATCCCTACTCACGAGGACCAGATTTTCACACGGCAGTCACTGGCTTTGTAAAAGTAAATTCGAAGCTTAATAAAAAGTTACCTCTTTCCTTTTTCCTCTGGCATATATCTGTTGGAAACATATTTGCCATGTGAAAAATACATAAAAACCTGACTAAAATCTTCTAGAAAAGGTAACTCGTAACTGGGTTTTATTAGAACACAATATTTTGGATTTTTAGCACTTTTGTCTCTAAACAGATGATGAGTATGACATTTGACATGGGTTTTTTTCAGGGGTGTCAAACTTATACATATATGTTTATATACCACACATGCTGCCATGACAAGAGGGAGGTACAGAGTGATATTTATGGATAGTGGGTGCTCTCAATGTTTTTCCTGAATGCCTGATAAAGATGAGAAAAAGGTTTGCTCTTATTTGGGGGGCGGGGTGGGGTGGGAATCATGTTATGATCTCATGGGTGGAGAAGAATGAAGGGAGTGTACCATCTCTGGTGACTTAGAAGTTCATCTCATGATATAACACAAATTCCTCATGAAGTCAATTGCCTCAAGGATGTGTGATTGTAAGGGAAAAGCAAGCTATTTTTTAGCAACTCCCAAGTAGCAACCTAGTTCTCACCTCCCGCTTCTGTAAAACTGTTTGTTCTCCTAAGATAAGGGACTGTTAACCCATTTATCACTCACCCTGCCTGCCTTACTGCCCACGCCCGGCTAACACCTGCATTCAGCTTCTGTAATCTGCTTGCAACATTTTCCAACCCAGCTTTTGCGTCACAGTCTGATAGTATAAAGGAAAACTTACTCCCCATGTTCAGTGCCCAGAATTTGGAGGCTGTCTCCTCTGGGTCCGCATGCGTTAATAAAGCACTCACTCCGTTGACCCCCACATCGTGTCAGAGTCCGTTTTTCCGCAACACAATCAATTTAAAAGAGTAACTTATCACTCACAGTTGTTTATTCAAACATTCAGTGTACAGAAAGCCTATGACTTACTCAAGTTTCAGTACAAACTTGATGTCCTATGTTGCAAGAGTTAACATTTGATTTTGGTTGGTGTCTTTTCCTGATTTGATATATTGAATAAAGACAGCAAGAACAACATAAAAAATAATGTATACTCTTAAAAAGACACTGAGTTTACTACATCAGAGAAAAAAATCTGTGATTCCTTTATTTTAAAAAACGTGTACATAATAAAATTGTTTCAATATATAACTTGGACTGTACTGCTCTCAGGATGAGATCTTGCTGGTTGCAATGCATTGATGATTAGACGGTCTTTGCTTTCTGGGAAGATTCTTTGGCAGCTTTTGGCTCAGCTGACCATTTAGAAGGGACATAATTACAGAGCTAACTTTCATTTGGGATTTAACAGGTAAAAATACAGTACAATTTTTTTTTCATGGGAAAACCGTGGAGTTAAAGAACAATTATGTTTTTAGGCTTATTTATGTACCTGAGAAAAGATGATAGAACCAAATCCATAAACAACAGCAGGAAAATGTCTTATCTGTTTTCTATTTTAGCCTGTGCTAATTCCAAGGGTAAGTACTGTCTTGTAAAGGCAAATGAAGAAAGAAACCTTTGAGGCCAGTGCTTTTCAAATAGCAAGCAAGATATCACTTAATGTCAGTATTGTTTGTTATTTTTTCTGTTCTATTTAATATTTGTTCAAATGCCAATATCTGCTCATTTTCAACAGGATATATTCCTGGAATTACTTTTTTAGTACTCAATAAGGAGACATGGCAATGCATTCATACTTTAAAAAAAATTCCCTTTACAAGCAAAGACTTGTCAGTATAGGATGGTTTAGGTCCATGTAAACAGAATTATAAAAATAAAAGCCAGAACAGCTAGCAGGTAGAGTTTGCATATCTGTGGACTTGTGTTAAAAAATTTTATTTTGCTTTTTTACTTATTGAATTTTTCTTTCACATTTCCAGTTTTTAAGAAAAGCCTCATTTTCTTCCCTTGTTCAGCTGCAACTATATACTAGGCCTAGATGTCCTTGTGTCTTTCAAATGTCTTTAAAAATTAGTTCTGCCACATAAAGAACAGCTTAAACACCACCACGCGTTTATTTGCTGTTCATCGTGTGTGCTATAAAACTAATGGGACATTTAACTCCATCACATCTAATCGTCTTTCTCCTCTTGTTTTGAAGGAGACAGCTGCGATGGTGAAAACTACAAGGTCTGTGTCGTGGTGGTGGTGGGGTTAGGAGAGCTGCTGCTCTTAGTCACGTTCACTCAGCCCTGGAGCCAGCAGCACCTCCAGGGATCGAGAACAGGTCTTTCAGCATTTTCTGGGCTGCCCCAGCGAGGCCGTGTCAACATTTCTTTAATGTGGATCTGAATCTTCAGTTATTTAACACTGTGGCAAATCCTTTAGAACTCAGAGTAGATCAGCAATTCCCATGTTTTATCCACATGAATTAGGGTGTTATCCTTATTTCTCTCAAGACGGAAAATCCTCTAGTGGAGGGATACTGCAGAACAGGAGGCTTTCTAAGCACCGTAGGAAAACCACTGCTGACGCTGCAAAACTTGTCCCTTGGTGGAGGCCCAAGGCTTTTGATGCGATTGACTAGGAAAGCCGGAAACCACTGTGGGACAGAAAGTGGGGCAATAGAATAATATATAAATATTAGAATAATATTATAATAGAATAATATATTATATATTGTAATAATATAACATTACAGTACTAATAATAGAATAGACTAATAGAATTGTGTATTATTTATCATATATTATTATATTCCAGTATAATAATATAATACTATATTATTATAATAGGATAATACATGAAAACTACTCCTCAGCCTTCACTAGAAACCACCATCCTGACTGGTCAGAAATGAAAGTGAAAACACTTGCCCAACAGGAATCTGAAAATTCTGGAAGTTTTACGAATACTACTCTCACAATGGCTTTAGAAATGAGGCCAAAACATTTCTGGGGCTCTTATTTCTATCCAGACTGCTACAGTCATGATTACCAGATAAATCCACAGACCTATACAGCGAATTGCCCAAATGACGAGATTTTCTGCAGCGACCACCTGCAGTGGCTATGGGTAGAAAGCACAGCACTTTATATTTCAATATATTTGCTTAAAATACTGAATTCAAGTTTAAGTGCTTTGGAAAACTTGTTCATTATAAAGTTAGAGAAGCCATGAGAATTGCTCAAAAGGCTGAACATGACCATGTTTTGCCAATTTTTTTCCAGACCATTTTATCTGTACATTATTGAAGTTTTGTCACAGGTACGAAAGGTATAATCATTTATACACAAAAATGTTAATATATGAAGTCTATGAAAAATATTTTAAGATGCTTATTTTCCCTTAATAATAGAATTCTATTAATAATAGTATGTATTTCTTTGAATGTCAAGCCAAAATGTCACCAAAAATGCTACAGTTTTTAGATGATGGTACTTACAAACTTAGCATTTACAGGGGTTTCTTGCAGAATATTTGTTGAGCTTAAATAAGATCAGTAACCAGGGAGAAATTTTAGAATCAGCTATTAAATGTGGAAGAGTAGAATCAACTTTCCAAATCAGAAACATGCAAAATAAAACTTGAGTAAGTTATTAACCAACAATATTTTTTGTTATGTTGCATCTAGAGTATGTTGAGTCTGCTCTGCCTCTGGATAACTTCGCATCACTAGTTGCAATTCTACCTCCTGGTGCAACATAAAATAGGTCAAATCCTTCTTCCAAAAACCAGTGCTCCAAGTATTTGAAGACATCAGGTATACATACCAGTCTTCTCAATATATCATTCCTCAAGTAACAGATCTCTCAAATCATGTCCCTTTCCAAAATCCTTTTGGGAAAAACATTCGGTCATACTTATTAATTTAAAAAGTATTTGTTGAGTGCTTATAATGTGTCAGACATTATATGTTATTAACATTACTAACAGTACAAGGCAGTAACAATCCACACAGTCAGATAATTTGTCATCAAAGAAGATGAGAGAATGAGATGAAGCACATTTTAATAAAGATCTTATCTATAACTTTCCCATTGTTTTGTACTACTATGTTTTTAAAGTTAAAAGCAAAGAAGTTAATTTATGGGCTGTTACTTCTGAGGTCTACTTCAGAAACTAATAGACCACACACCCTACCCACCAAAAACTGTAGAATTATCTAAGTACTACTATATTGAAGTGTTTTGATACTTGTAGACAAGTTGTAGAACACAAGCATCGGTCTTACTTCAGACTTCCCATAATGCAGGGAAGACTTGCTGGGGCATAGTCATTTCCTCAGTCTGACCTTTCAACACTCCACCTTTGCATTGGATTTCTGATTTTCCCCACCTTGCAGGAAAGGACAGAATGCAGATGGCTGTGCCAGTCATCCCCTCTGTCTTCTATTTCTCCCTATTTCCTGCTTCTTAGCTTTTGGTCTATACTCATGAACATTATATCCTCAGTTTCTCCTCTTGGTAAATTATAATTTACTCAGTAACCCAACTTGTGAGTCACTTCGAGGCCTCCTTTCTCCTTCCATCGTCCAATAGGTAATTTAGATTTATCCATCCTAATTTCCACAGAACTCTCTAATCTGTCCCTTCTGCTTTGCAGGGACTGGCATTGCCTTTACTGAGGCCCTTGTCATTTCTCGTGGAACAGTTCCCATCCTCTCCAAATTGGTGCCCCTTTCTACCACGTTGGCTTCCCCTTCCAGTATACTTTTTACGTGATAGCCAAAAATATCTATCAAAGTTGCAATTTTTTGGCTTTCTAGTACTAAAATGTTTTTGTCATTAAATTTTAATGCTTAAAAAAAGTGTAAGAGACTCTTTGTATTTGGATCCTGCTTATATGCAAAGATTCAGATGCCTTCGTTTCTCCCCAAATCCCCTGTGCTTTACCTCGAGTTACTGGCAGGTCTCTGGGTGGGTCATGCTTATTCCTGTAGACGAGTTCTCCCCTTATTCTTCCTGCTGGCCATGAAACTCTGTTCTGTCTAGTCTGTCTTATGAATTTATATTCATTTCCAAAGACCTATCTGAAATTTCATCTCTTTAAGGAAGCCTTTCCAGACTCTTCCCTGTGGTATCAAACATTTTCTCTAATAGTCTTGTGGGTGCTAATACGGAACTTAATTTATGATACTGAAATTACTTGTTTGTAAGTCTGTCTAAGCCATCACATTGAAGCACTCCAACGAGGACAGAAACTGAAATTTATTTCATTTTTATGTCCTCAGTGTCTAGAATACTGCCTGGAACATCTTAAATATTTATTAAATAAATGTAAGTATCCAAAGCAGAATTACCTTTTCCAATTCTGCTCTGCCATTTTTCTGTTTCAGAAATAAAGTTAACATTATCAGTGTGTGGTTTACCAGAGTTGATAGGTTGAGTCTTATCGAATTGTCAATGACTAAATGTGGCAGAAACTACTTGTGATATTTCACTTTTCTAGGAGGACTTAGTACATAACAATTGAACAGAGTGCTACAATTGGAGGCGGCAGGAATGATATTGTGAATATTTTGCTTCAAAGGTGAGTAGTGATTTCTCTGATGGCATCTTGAATATATTCTAGCTATTGTCCTTGGTTTTAATTTTCATGTCACAGACAAGTGGTTGCTGTTTATCTGCTCACTTGACTTTAGTGAAGTTCAAATACAGGCACTAACACAGAGCACCTACTCTGCACCTAGGGTGGAAAGAGCACAAGCTTTCTGATCAGACGCCCTAAGTGGGAATTCAGTGTTTACATTCTTGGGGTGTAAACCTGGGCAAGTTAATTAACCTCTATGAGTCTCAGTTTCTCCATCTAAATAAAAGCTACTATGTAGAGATTTGGGGAGATTCAATGATATACTATAATTTTGATCTGTGGTTGAGAATGCACGTATGTGGAGGGCCGACTTAAATTATACTCAGAATTCAACTGCATGGGTGATTGGTGCCCTTAACTGTTATTGTTCAAGGTCAACTGTAACACATATATGTCAAAGAAAAAAATAGTAAATTAAAAAAGATAAGTATTTCATCCACACTAAGGAGGATGGATTCTTTAAAAATAATTCTTTATTTTTTATTACCTATGATAGAAATGCCATGGGAGAAAAAAATATATGTACATAAAGGCTTACTAATAATCTACTCTTGATAGTAGTGAACACACTAAATTACTTTTCCACAACTGACTTTGAACATGTCCTGCCACACTGCCTAAATGAAATTCTGATACCAGTTTTCCTCACATCCAGTTATTAACAAATAGTCCAATATTCAGGTGTTAAAACACCCAGCTTCATAGAATATAAAAACAGTGATCTCTTTCTCACGTGAATCAGTCTGATGGACTTGTTAAGAGAGGGAGGCCAGCAGCTGGACTGTTTGGGTTCCAGTGCTCAGTTTTTTACCCCTTAGCCATGCAACCTTGAGCAAGTCTTGACTCTACAATTTCTTTATCTTTAAAATGGGGAGCATCATAGTATCAGTCTAATAAGTTTGTTATGTGAATTAAATTACTAACAGATATAAAGTTGACACATACTAAGTGCCATTCAAGTGTTGCTGATTATGATCCAGGTTAAAATTTTTGCCTCTTCTCCTCACACCCCAAGCTTGGATATCAGGTATGGGGGAGAGGAGTATGGTTAATTTCTTTGTTTGTTTGCTTCAGGGATGGGTGTAAGAAGGAAGCAAAGTGGTCAGTGTAATTTTTATTTATTTAGTGGTATTTGTAATTATTTTGTCTCTTAAATGTGTTCCCACATGGCTGCCAGGTAGTGGCTATTTTTTGCATGAAGGTCCACTGAGGTTTGGTTGGAGATACCCTCACCCCCCATGTGACTTGGACCTCCAAGGTTGTGCTTCTGAGGCATTGGAAAGAGGGAGTTGGCATACTGAGTGGCGGAGGTCGCTGGAGTTTCAGGCTGGGAAGAGGGTCAGAAGGTGAGACTGGAGTATGTTATATTTGAAATGCTTGTGAGACATCAGGTAGAGATGTCAAATAGGTAGGTGGGTATAGTCAGTTCAGGGATAAAGCCTGGGAATATGTATTTGGGAGTTGTATTTAAAGCAATGGGATAGGATGGGTTTATCCAGACTGAGGGGAGCTAGAGAAGAGAAGAGGTCTAAGAATTCAGTCTAGGGAACTGTCGTGTTCAGGTCAGGAAGATGAGCTTGTAAAGGAGACCAGGAGGGAACATTTGGTGAAGTAGGAAAAGCCAGGAGAGTGTGGTATCCTGACAACTACATGAAGGAGGTATTTCAAGGAAGAGGGCTAGATAGAAGAGGGTGCCCAAGCTCAACTTAAATGTGTTTAACTGTGTTCTATGCTTTCTTTGATTACAGTCCCCGCCCCCCTCCCCCCGGTCTTTTGCCTTCCTTCCTTTGGTTTGCTTGTTTTTATTTCATCCCATGTATCTCAGAAACCCCCTCAGATGCCTCAGACAACGAGTCTTGCCCTAAAAATAGCATTTTTTCCTTAAAAAGTGTGAGACTGGACTAGACTGAAAGTGTCTGAAACAAAAATATTGCATATTTAGAGTTTTCAGAACTTGTTACTGCTTGCCAAGCGTGATACCTTGTTCAACTGCCTGTCATTGGGAGCTTTATTCTGCCTTGACTTTCTCTTTGAATTCCCTAAATCCTTACTAGATAGATTCACAGTTCTGGGGCATTCAGAAGATACTTGCTCTTTCAAATGAATTGGTGTTTAGTTGTGCATTAGTGTCAATATTGATACAAATAATCGAAGTACTAATAGCATACTTAAGTTATTAATAAATTTACTAGGATTTTCCTATAGTCTTTCTTATGTGGGTCAAGGCAGGGATTTATCATGATTCCAGCCAGATTCTTCGGGGTTAGCTGATGATGTCATTTCAGCTAGGCTAGCCCATCCTTGCAGCACAGTATGACCAGCAACAGGTGGAAATGTGTCCAAGTGTCAAAGACCAAAGTAGTGGCACATCAATGACATCTGATGTCAGGCTTGTGAGAGGACGACCTTACTTACTATCATTGGACCCGTTATGCTGGTACAAGTGACTCGGGGATTTGGATGTAAATAATGATCTTTTATAGTCTACCACCTACAATCTGACTGATGGATAAAGTATGGTATGGTATGAAAAATGGTGTATTATGACATACTGAACCCCAGCTAAAATAAAAAAAAAACCAGAGCTACATGTATTAATATCTCTCAAGATGTTGACTTTAAAAAGCAAAATAAAATATCCCAAATAACATGAATTTATATAAATGTTTAAAATAGTAAATAGTTTTAAATAGCAATAGCTAAAATATAAATACAAAATAGTACATATTGCTCATAATTCCATATACATGTTATAAAGTGATAAAGACATGGATGCAGAAAGCACCCACCAACTTCAGGAGAGCTGTTATTTCCGCAGAGGCAGGGAAAGGAATGGGATAACTTGGCAGTTACAGAAAAATCTGACCTAATATTAACATACACTAAGTATCAGTGCTGAAAAATGCTTCACAATTAAAGTTAAAATTAAAAAAAAACTATCTCATATGAACGATTTTCTTTTCGAAGTGTTACTACAAATATCTCTTTAAGAGTAGTCTGTTGTGGGAAAATGTGAATCATCTTTTGAAATTATTGGTGACTTACACCATTCCTAACCAAAGATGTGGATCATCACTTTTGTGGGTTTATAAGGGCCTAGTTAACACTCATTTAGGTGATTAATCCACTGAAATGTTCTTCCTCCTCAGCCTTACTAAATATAAAACTTTAGACATTAATACCATGTGGATAATGGAATCACATTTTGCGGGTAATCTAAATAGCTCTCTTTTCCTCTAGGAGACCTGCTTGTCTGCGCAAAAATCTGTGCAAGGGCCATTGGGCCACTTTGCTGTCATGTGCCATCTGCAGCCAAGTCAAAGTCTATGCAACAATAATGAAAGATGTGTTCAAAAACACCTGAGTCCTCCTCTTGCCGGCCTTTGCCTGAAAGCAGCAGTAAGGAAAATGTCCTCAATAAGAGCTTCGTATTCATGATTTCTCCATTCACTGAAATGATGACAACGAAGAACACGAGGAATGGCCTTGTGTGTCACTGCTGTTACCGCTGGCTCAGAGTTTTGCCAGCAAGGCTCTTTGGATCTTTAGAGAGGGAAGAATGAGGCTCCTATGGCTCATTTTAATCATCAGTGTTTCTCAGCATGACCTTATCTGTAATTCTGTTGATATTTTTACCCCCCACTACAATATAATGTCAAATTTTCCCTGAAATACAGAACAGTAGAAGATGTTGATATTTTTTTCAATTTAAATCTACTTGTAAAATATTTTTTGATTTTAAAATAAAAAGAAAGTAATCCTTGACTCCATTCATTGATGTAGCAATTGTTTTTTAAGTGCTTACCTCATGCTAGGCACTAGGGATAAAGATGTGACCATACCAAAGTCTCTGTACTAGAAGAGCTTACATTTTTGTGGGAAAATGAACAATGAAAGAAAGAAAGAAAGAAAGAAAGAAAGAAAGA
>PVKM010021697.1:0-22330 GCA_004027735.1 Carollia perspicillata | reverse complement strand
TGTCTCTCCCCTCCCCCTTTGGTGGCTTGGAGATGCCCTGTGGGGATCTGGGATGAAATGTAGAGGATTTGGCAGTCCACACTATCTCACTGAGGCACAGGTTTGCTTTACTAAGGGCCTCGGGCAGATTTACCCATAGGTTTGTAATCTGACAGTGACCAGAGGGGAGGAGGGAGGGGGATAACGGGAAAGAAGGGGAAGGATTGAGTCGAGGAACCTGTGTAAAGGACCCACGGAGGAGGACAAGGAGTGGGGAGGATTGAATGTGGGAGGGGTGGGGTGGGCAGGGCAGGGGAGAGCAATGGGGGGGATGGGGACAATGGTAACTGAACAATTACAAAATTGAAAAAATAAAATATTTTTTTAAATAGAAAGAAAGAAATATGCACCAGGTTCTAAATGGTACATTCCAGTGTGTTTGAAGTGGACAGAGAAGTTCATATTTTTAGATCTCATGGAGATGGAAGTTATTAATGGAACAAGGATTGTTGTAAAAGCGTGGCTGTAAACAAAAATTCCTAACACAAATTTGAGTTCTATGGGTAAATGAAATCGCAGTCAATGTTTTGTGGTCGGATGTTGTCCTACATTGCAGTACCAGAATGTTCAAAATGTTCCACTGTCTCTGATTATACCCCAGACTCTTAAAAACTGAGTTATATTTAGCTAATAAATATTTTAAATGCACCCTTAATTCTCTGTGTATGTGAAAAATCATTAAAATTTTTGTTTCAGATTACGAAAGAAGGAAATTTGTGGGCTCTGATTTTGTTAGGGTTTGTTTACAAGGATAAGATTTATGATTACAAATTCCAGACTCAATAGTTCATGACTCAGTTTCATTTCATCTATATACACCCTTTTAAACAATTAAAAGCCTAGTGGCTTTTTTATTTGGGCTTTTAAGCAGTTTTACAAAACCCGCAGATTTTGTATCTTTACGGAGTTAAAGTTTCAAAATGGTTGAACAACAATAAATTCAAATTCTGAATTTGTATTTATTTGAAATTAAATTTTCAAAGGTAGTTGAAAGTGGAAAGTAGCTATAGTGACGATGAGAAACCTAATTCCATGATTGCATTTTGATTTTCCATGTAAGTAAATGTTTTCAGGATTTTTCTGACGCAATTAGTAAACTGTCAAAACATTTTTCAAAATATCTTAACTCATGGTAAGTTAGGAAATAAGATTATTTACAGCCTCCTCTTAGGTCACACACACACACAAAAGACAATCCATGTTCTGTTTACTAGGCTGACACGTGGGCAAAGGCTTTCAGTATATTGATAAACTTCACTCAGAAATACACTTAACTTTAGAAAAGTTTTGTTTTTGAGTTAGTAGACTCATTTTTCCTAAATGCGTGGCAGAACATACTCCTTTTGAGGAAGACTACATGTCTGAAAATTCTTCAGATCTGAAAAATGTGACTTTATTTTTCAAATACCTAACAAGAGAAGATTGTTGTTGACTAAATATTGGTAAAAGTGTCATACAGGTAAACTTCCCTAAAATCGCTGTACGATGTGCTTATTTTGTGAGGGTCAGAAATCAGCAAGCCTGGATATGAACTTTGCTCTATTTGCTTTTGTTCCCAGAAAGCACATTTTCACCTGTAGGCCACTTCCTTTAATAACATCTTATTTTTGAACCAGTTATGATTTATACAAAACAGTCATCATTTTTTTTGAGATAGCACCCCATGGCGATGAGTCCTCATTATTGTCCCTATAGTCCCCGTAACCACTACATGTTTTTCATTTCAGTTTACCAATCCTCAGTTATCAAGCTAACTTTAAAAAAGTTTATTTTTCACACTATTATTTTCCAATGAAGAATGACACGTCCTGGGTGCTATTGTACAAACTGGCCGTCACTCGTTTCTCCTTCTCATCAGTATTTATAGAGCCTCTCCTTGTGCCAGGCAGGAGGCTCAGACCTGGAGACACCATCCTGAATCAGTAAGACAGCCATGATCTTTTGCCCTCATTGTGTTTACCACATGGGAGCATGTTAAAGGCAAAGAGAAGATTCACATTCTAACCCTCTGCACTTGGAAGCATTACTGACTGAGCACTGGGAGTGCATTTTCTGGACCCCTTGGTCCGAAGTCCACTTTGTGGTTGAAGGCTCTAGGGAGAGAGTGCATGTTAAATGCTGCCCTCTGCGAATGCTTCTCAGTCTCTCTGAGTGTTTTTTCATTCTTCTGTTCTTTTCTACAACTGCCTTGGTTGCAGGCCCACAATTGGGCCACCTCAGCTCTCCGTTCTGTGCCCAGCATGAGTGACCCATCTATACCCATCCAGCCTTTCTCTGGAGGATAGCTTTGGAGATAGAAAAGTGTAGGTTTCAAGCTTTGGAATCAGGCCATCCTGGGCTTCCACACCCACCTCCCATTCACTGGCTCTGTAGCCTGTTGCGATGATGTGACTTTTCTACCTTCAGTGCTCTCCTTTGTTAAATGGGGTTTATGGATTACTCTAAAGTGCTTAATATGGGGCCTGCAGTGTAATAAATGCTCAATAAATATCAGCTTCTACTATTCTTTTTCTTAACGTCTGAATCCGGCCCAACATGGTCCTCAGTGACCTGGTTCCTACTTGATTCTGCAGCGCCACATCCGGCCAAGATTCACACATTGCCAGCCCACTCTTATCATCGCCCTGAGCCCACAGGCCGTGAGCAGTGGAGGCCCTTGTGCCTTTACTCAGGGTGCTGTGTGGAGCGCCTGCTACCTGGATACTGTGCACCTGTCTTTCAGACCTCGCTCAAGTGTGATCTTTTTTAAAGAAACCTGCTTTGAAAGTCTTGGGTTGAGCTGTTGTCCTCCTGAGAGTAGGGCTCTCTTTTAGCTAGTAACAATCGTTAACGATAGTAAGCCAAAATGTTATCTTTATGTTCCTCCCATGCCCGTCAGGCCTTTAGTTCTCGCAAAGGCAAGGAGTGTGTCTTATCCATTTCTCTTATCTCCAGGTCTCCCACAGTACCTGGTGCATCATTTAATATCCAGAAAATGCTGAACTCAGCCTCTCCCTCATCCCCCACCCTGGATGAAGGGCAGTGGAGTCGAGCATTTTAACAACCAGGCAGTCACTCTTTATTGGGAGTTGGGTCTACAGGGTAAAATCTTACTTTTAGTGAGAAAAATTTTGGCTCTCGCTAAATAGGCAATTTGGCTGTTGTGATACTATGTAATTGGTTCTTTTATTCTGATGAGCTCTGGCAAAAAAAAAAAAGAGTGCTGAAGTCTTCATTTAGTTTTTAAGTTTCTTTTTTCATCAGGGTTTTCTGTTGGGGCTTGCAAGCAGTAAGGCAGAGCTGGTCCAAAGGGAAGTGTGGTCCCGGAGCAGCTGCGTTCCCCTCTGGAGCAGTGTGCACATTAGTTAGGTCTGATGCAAACCACCAAAGCAGTTTAAAATAGGGTGCGGAGGAAACTTCCTGGCTGCAGGTTGGCAGTATTTAGTCCATTTCCACATAAAAGCAAAGCCGTATCACCTTGTTGGCTTCAGCCTGCCAGGGGTTAATGCAGCAGGTTTAACTCATGACTTTCAGTAAAGATGGCTTAGCTGATTCGCAGCCAGAATGCTCACCACTCCTTTGGCTCTCCCCTTTTACTTGGAATATTTTGCTCCCCGGTTACCTGTTGCTTCTGACGGAGGCAGGAAAGGGGTGACTGTCTTTCTTGGCATGTCCAAAGGGCTCGTAATGCTGAGCAGGCAGGCAGACTGGCTCATCTCGGGGAAAAGTGGGAGAAGGGAGAATGAATAGTTGAGAATCTGCTCGGAGCCGGCCACTTGACATTCCTTACCTAATTTCATCTTCAGAGGAAACCTGGAAGATAAGATTTATTGTATTATTTTGTAAATTCGGAGGATAGAGTCTGCTCAAGGTAACTTGGGGTTTGCTTGTGTGCGTGTGTGTGTTGGGATGGAAGTGAGGGAGACGGTAAAGGGACATCACAGTTGAGAAAGGGGAACCTTCTCTCCTGTGTCCGCAGTTCAGTGCTCCTGATTTCATGATTGGCTTTGCTGCTGTGGTCTGGCTCCTTCCTGATTATCTTGGTAGTACAGAAAATCAAGATAGGGTACAGCCTCTTTGCACAAGCAAACTCTACTGTTCTAGTGGGATAACGGCATCTTGGTGGTGGGACCTGCTGCTGGTGACCCATGGTTCGGCCGTTTACAACAGTTGAATGTGCACCATTTTCAAAGATGTGTGATCCACCCCCAGATTCCAGGCCTAGAGGACGCGTGTCTGTGTGCTGGCCTCAAACAATCGCTGGGGAGGGCCGTAAGGGCAGAATTTACCCAAACTAACAAAGGGGGATGGTTTGACTTCTGAGGTCTGACTAATTTGAGAACTTGTAAGTGGTTAAGGTTTTTCTCGTCACACAAGGATCTGGCCTTTTGCTTGCCATGACCAGCATTGTAGGTGTTGGCAGTCAACGTGGAACAGCTGCCCCCTTGGATGTAGTCAACTTGGGATCTCTTGCTTCGGCTCTTAAGGGTTCCCTCGAATCTGTGCTTTGTTTACTGGGCTGAAACTGTAGGTCATGAGAGTGGAGTCAGCTGCAGGGTCAGTGCCTATGACTGGTGAGACTGTACGTGGGAAAAGCTGTCTGCTTCCCATAAAGGTGGTTCTTTCTCCTTCTTCTTAATTCTTTTGCTGATGAGCTATATCCTCCTGCTCCAATAGTTTTCAGCTCATGGGCACTCTGAGGGCAAAAGATCCTCTTTCCTGGGCCTTAGCAGATACTTCTTTCATTCTTCTCTGGTCAAGCCCCTGTCCATGGGGTGAGCAGATCCCAGATCTCTGAGTCCACACTCTGCCCCCTTTTTAGATCATGTTTCAGGTACCTGGGAACCCCAAATTCACTATTGAGATGGGCCCAGATCGCTTTCTACAACCTACATGGTCCCTTGGTTCCATCTTCCTGAGGGCCTTTATAGCCACTGGTCTGTGGGTTAAAGGCCAGCTGTGTGTGTGTGTGTGTGTGTGTGTGTGTGTGTGTGTGTGTGTGTTAAAACTTGGGTGTCCATGGGCATCTCACAAGGTCCCCCTCTATGTGGGAGAGAACAGGCAGTGGACAGAGGCAAGCTGATTGTTGGCCAGGCCTGGGACAATGTTTTTCCCAAATACCCAGGGAGTGTTTCAGGGAGGGACTTTTGAAGAGCTGGAGAATTTTAAAGTTGTACTTGCTCTTCTAGGATATTATGAAGCTATATTTGTCAGCCAAGGAAGAAGGATAAAACCCATTTTATTGAACTGTTTGTTTGCTGTTTTTTTTTTTTTTTTTTGGCTTTCATTGTTTTGCCCTTTGGTAGGTGGGCCTCCATTTGTCCTCTTGCCCTGGGCCTTCCAATGTCAGTGGTGAATCTGCACCAACACATGCTTGTGCAGAGGTGGTGGGGACACACTTAGTTTTTCTTGACCGTGTCCTGTTTGCCCTGGAGTAGAGAGATTGCTCGTTAATGAAAAAGCTAAGAGTTTGTTTGTAATCATACTGTTGTATTTCCTTTGGGAAATTTGGTTTTTCATAGCTTGCATTTTCCTGAAGGAAACTTCGGCTCTATTCATTTGACTCATTCCCTTTGCTATTTCTCTCGTACATAAGAATAAAAACATTTAAAAAATAAAAAGACTTCCCAGTGTCTTGGTTGCATTTCCTTTGCGTACCGAGAACACTAGGGCGAGGCGAAGGTTATCTGCATGTTTTCTTCTACTGTTGTAAATATTTGACTAGTGCGTGCCCTTCTCAATCTTCTTTAAAGAAAATAAGTATATTGGAATAGTACGAAGTGAAAAGCTCTTCCGAAGCTAAAATAGGTACAGAGTTGTCAAAACTACGCCTGTTAGAGAACTAGGGGTTTGGCAGAACAAACATGAGTGTCTTCGAAGACAAATATGGGGGCAGGTGCATATTTTTGAGCCTCTGCCACAGCAGCTCTTTATTTAAGTTGTAAATCATTAGAGAGGGTTCGCTGACTTTGGAGGAGACACACTCTGCTGCCTTGCGGATGGCTACTGGTCATTGAAGCTCTGCGAAGCTTTTGCACACAGAGAAATGGAATTGGCCCCGTGCTCCCTGTGAGCGGTACACCTATCTTGAGGGAGCTTTACTCAGGAGCCCTCACAGACTGGTTTCCCAATCGTGCATGGGGCTATTACCGACATCTCGCTACTGCCTGTCTCATGTTGAACACTTTGTCTGCATTATTGAACCTTCAAGGCAACTGTACGAGATAGAATGTATAATGCTCACTGTAAGCCCTCTAGAGATTAGAAAACTTAACGAAGGCCACCTGATTAGCAAATAATGATGCTGGCCCTAGAACCAAGATACTCCAGTTTGGGGACCTAGACCCTAATTGCCTGCTATCCTGAGCCTTGGCCACCTCAGTTGACTTAAGCCACTTCTCTGTTGTGGCATGGGTGTGGGGAGACTGTAGGGCTCAAGAGAAATCATGAAAATGTCCACTATTTTTCTGATGCTTTAGCATTTGCAAATATTATCCCATCTCATTTTTCTGCTGAATAAAATAATGTTTGATTTATACTCAAAGTAGTCAAATATCATGTCTGTCTTGTGACCTCAGTGGCAAAATGACATATATCCTTCAGGGGACCCTGAATCATGGAATAGTTATGCCATCAAGGAGTTTAGATATTCTGAGCAAAATGGCCACTGTATTTGGAAGGATTTGGGGGGATTCGAGGATGCAGATGGTGTGCCAAGGTGAATTTACTGTGAAGTGAACGGAGTTTAACTCAAGGCTGGTCCCTGGTGCAGGCCCGCCTCCCGGCTCTGGGTGGGGCCCTGCTAATGTATAGTTAATGCATGCCGTCCAGTTAAAGAACATTTCAGAAATCTTACAGTGCCCTGAATATCACATATAAAGGAAACTTGATAGAGGCTGTTCCAGAGTGAGAAGCAATCCAAACCTTTCTATGACCTTACGTATAATGAGCTGTGAAGCTGAAAGAAACTTCCGCAAGTAACTCAACAATAAACTACAGATTCTGATCAACAGCTCTAGAGGAAAGACTGAATTACTTTTCTATTCTCTCTGTAGACAGTATTGCCGAATATTCCTGCAAGTGGTGATCAAAGACTATACAACCAAAAAAGGCAGCAAAAATATTTCGGAGACGTGTCAGGCAATTAACTAACACAAATGTTTTTTTTTTTTTTTTAATTTTATATTTGTGTTATTTACAGCTTCCCCCTCCCCAAAGTTTGTAAGATGCCATTCTCAATTCTCCTTTTCATACCCAATATTCAATGTTTGATTTTTATATTCTTTTTCTAAAAGAGTGTCCTTGAAATTTAAAAGCCTCAGCTTCTGCAAGACCTCCTCTATGCCTAATGGTAGGATGTGCTTATTGACTTAGAAACTAAATAACAAATGCTGAGACTGGAGTCTGCACGGTTACATCACCAAAGTAAAAAACTCTTTCTCCCCAGATGTAGCTAAACCCCTTCATCATTTTCCTAGTTTAGAGGCCCCATGCCAAGTTGAAAAGAAGCTTCAAATATGTAATTATCACAAAACCTTGATCTTGAATGAAAGGTAACCCAGATCTAACTCTTAGTTTGAGATTAAGATTCCCCCTAGGAGACAAGCATGTTTGCCTGGCAGCCTCGGTGTCTGGTGGCCTGGTTCGCTCCTTTGGTCCTGCTGGGTCTCATTTTTCTTCTCCCGTACAGTGATCAGAATTGGACTAGATGATATTTTCTGCATTTTTTTTTCTCTTGAAATGTTTCATGCTGTAGGTCAGTCAGGACAGGAAATCACTGAAGTTGACTTAGAAAACATAAGCCTTCATTGATCAAAATAGATATCAAAAGTCATTAACAGGTCAGAACTGACAAATACCACAAACATTCACTTGGAGTTTGTTGGGGATGACCACTGTTAGAAAAAGAAAAAGAAACCATCATTGCTTTGAAAATTTCCTAGTGCAGGTGCCCGAGTTTGCATCGTTGACCAAAGGGCATGTTTCCAACAGGTAGCACTCACTCCTTCTTGCTGAAGAAAAGGCTTACTTGCTTTTGCTGGTAGTGCCATTTCTCCTTGGGTAATTATGGTGTTTTCACGCTCTCCCTCCTCTGAGTTGGTTGACGTGTCTATGAAGATCTTTCCGAAGGCAGAGAAGTATGAAATGCTTTGCTATGTCTAGGAAAAGAAAGCCCTAAAGGAGTTTTTATGTTTTGGGAGGGGGTAAATGAGAGGAAACTTGCCTGAATATAATTAGTTGACTGCTGCCTTTCAAAGATTTCTCCACTACTTTTCTTAAAATATTCTCAGAAAAGACAGAATGGGCTACAGACTGGCAGTTTTCACGCTGCTGTTTGAGGCAGGAGAGTAGCTGTGAGTCCCATAATTGCATTTCTGTATAAAGTGCTCTGCAGAATCCTCCAACCATTGCTTTGAATGATTATCTTGTTGCCACACATCACGTTTAGGTTTCATTCTCTAAAATTCATCACATTAGGCAAAACAAGTGATAACATATTTCCTTGAATATGTGAAAAGAAAAACCCTAAGTAACATTTTGTATTCACTAGTCTGGATTCCCCTAAGGGACATTGTTATAAGATAATTTCTAACAAGCTAACTTCACTGCCTCCCCCACAACACTCTTACTTTTATCACTTCTGTTGTAACTAACCATATGATTGTCTTGCCTCTCTTATCACCTACTTATTTATTCTAATGAACAAAGGGCCTGCCACTCTCCCTTGACCTCCACCTTGCAGCTCTCCTTGTTCGTTCTCACTCTTTCAGGGCCTCATTCCTCTTTTAACATTACCTTTCATGAGCTATAACATGCATTGAGTTCAAGTATTCCGATGCCCCAAGCATGCTTTTCTATCATCCCGTGATGACAGCAACCGAAGATGTCCTAATACTTTGCTACTGATGCTGCAGGGACCCGCAGCATCAGCATCACAGGGAGTTGATTGGAAATGCAGAACCTAGGGCCCCTCTCCAGACCTACTGGGAGGGAATCTGCATTTTAACAAGATCCCTAGGTGACTCACACAGACGTTGAAATTTCGTGCATGCACTGAAATTTGAGAAGCACTGCCCCAATAGCGTGAAAGCATTTTCCATGGAGGAGTCAAATGATCTGCACTGATTTCAGTCGATCAGATTGGGCTGAGCAAGCCCAGTCTGTCACTGAGCAAGCCCAATTCTGTCACTGAGCAAGGGAAGGATTCAAGGGAGAGTACTAGTTGTGTGGGGGGATTTGACCCCTCCTAAGCTCCAAGGCTCTGTTTTACTGGTTGTAACTAATGCACTAAGGCTAGCAGAAGAGAGAATGTGTTGAGAGCACATCAATGAATGAGTTAGTTTGAACCAGTCTGTTTCCCCAGAGTATTGTCATGTCTTTTTCCTCCACTGAATGTCCCTTGATCCTCACCAACTGTGGGTCTCAGAGAACCGTTTCTCTGCTGAACTCAGCATTCATCATGTTTACTCATTAGACATCTAATCACAGTTGGCCTTGACAATTGTAGGCCTTACTTAAGAGCAGTTATACCTTAACATTTCTTAAAGTATGTAGCACTCTGCTGTGTACAAAGGATGTACCCAATACGTTAATAAATGAATGTGAAGTTTTCAGGAAGTAGTTCTACTCTTCAATATATATTTTTTAGATTTTATTTTATTTATTTTTAGAGAGAGGAGAAGGAAGGGGGAGAGAGAAGCATCAATGTGTGATTGCCTCTCGAGCACCCCCTCCTGGCTACCTGGCCCACAACCCAGACATGTGCCCTGACTGGGAATTGAACATGCAACCCTTTGGTTCACAGGCTGGCACTCAATCCACTGAGCCACACCAGCCATGGCAATATTTTTTTAAATGTTTTCTTCTTTTGTCTCGAAAAATTTATTTGGCTGTTGCTCAGAGAAGACTCACTAAATTTGTCCTGAATTTCTCAACGTTTATTTTAGACAGTTCTGAGAGTACCACTATCGGCCGTTTCATTGATTGGCTTCTGTATTTTACTCACAGTAAGGCAATTTTTTTTGCCCCTCTATTACTTTTGTCTTCAAGTATTATGGCTCCCTGTCAGTCACAACAACCAATTCTCACAAGCACTTTCTGATTTTTCCAAATAATTTTCTTTTCTGACCACTTTTTTCTGCTTTTGACATCTTAACTGTACTTGGAAAATGAAAAAAGAACAGTAAAAGACTTTCCATTGTAACCTATGTCTCATGTTGTTTCCTGTTGCATCAAATCTCAACTTATTTATCAGAATAATTCTGAAATGTTAATACCCAGAATCTCTTTATCAGACATTTATTTACAAGAGGATTCTAGTTACATGAAACGCATAGCCCTGTGGTTTCACTTTTGCTCCTACAGTAGGATACCACAGTGCAAGTCTCAACTCTTCTTTTTTGTCATCTCGAAGCATCTCTTCATTGGTTTCTGCCCATGGACAGCCCTTGTCCCTTATCTCTTCAACACACAGAACATTGTCATCAGTTAGATCTCCCCCCAACCTCCACATGCATCGTTTTGAATAGACGGCCCCTGCTAGAAAACCTTCGGCGGATTCTCTCCGTGGATCCCCTCCATGGAGCCAGGTGATTACATGGCCCCGACTTCCTCCTTCAGGGCAGAAGCTCCCTCACTGTCCCTGGCTCCTAATTCACACACTGGGGACTCAGGGCTGTCTGACGACCACATGTATGGACGAGACCAACCCGCTGTCCCATCTCCCATTCTACCCTTGCTCATGCCTCGGGCCCAGGTGCCACCCCAGCCAGGCTTTCTCACACATCCTTTTCATTTCAAATCTTCTAACTTGTGACTATTCTGCTCGCCCAACTTCCGCGTCCTCTACCTGTACCCCACAGCACCTCCTCCTTCTGAAGTAATGCCTGGCCAAATGCTACTTTTTCTATCTCGTTTTCTGTCATTGTTCCCATCAGAATTCCCCGTTTCCTCCTCCAAGTCCCTCTAACAGGCCTTGCTTCTCACTCAGGTGGCCTTAGTCATCGATCTCCCTGTGACCGAATGTGTGTGTGTTGAATTCTCTCATTAGAATGAAAACTCTTTGAAGGAGAACCTTCTGATTCTTCTCTAGCACCCAGCATACATTTTCAGTGACAGATTGCTGCTGTTAGTAACTCATAACTTCCAAAGACCAGGGAAAAGCTGCTTACAAATCCAAGGTGGGGGTGACAACACACACACACACACACACACACACACACAGACACACAGACACACAGACACACACATATTTTTTTCCCTAGACTGCTTACCTTTTTTACCACCAGATGTATCATCAATGGCTATGTTATTTATAGGCACCTATGATATTGTCTGAGAGAACATGGGCTTGTGGGGAACTTCAGATGAGCTGATGTGAGTAAGTTGCTTTTTACGGTGGAGGTTTCCTCTGCCTTCAGCCTCCAGTTTCTGTGAATTTGGGGGAGCTGCAGTCTGTGGGTGTGAAGGGTTGTTGTTTTTCCATCCTTGACAGGCTGCCTTTGATTCATTATCTTCATGTGTGTGCATTTTTTATAGAAGGCCCGATGTGCGATGACTGGAGAGGCCAGAAGAAGTCATAAAGTAAACCATAGCGTCTGACTCAGGACAGTGTTTACCTCTCCTGCCTTTCCTTTACGTGACTCACAGGTTATCTCCTGTCATTGGGAAGGCTGCAGAAGGGGCAGTTGAATGGAAGGGTCTTGCTCGGTGCATGGAGAGTGTCTGGAGACGCCAACACCCTTCTACCTGCCTGAGGACAAACATCCCATAGTGCTAGGGTGACTCCTGGTTGTACTTTTAGGAAAGCCCTGTTGGGGGCACATGCTAAGGAGACCTAAATACGAAGCCTTTCTGTGATGGGTGCTTCCTAGGAATGGGTCTTGAAGGAAGAATAGTCTTAAAGGTCCTCAGCTTCCTCCTCTACCGTCGTCTCTGTTGGCTCCCCAGGGAACCCCCCTGGGTAAACCTGAAATGAGCCTACAAACTAGCAGTAGTGTGCTTCCTGAGCCCACCCCACCTCCAGACCAGCCTCCAGGCCAGCCTCCCTTCCAGCTGAATCATCACCCATGGAGCCCTTCCTCTACGGGAATTCTGGAAATACCACTGACTTTGTAACGTTACCTAAGGTGGACTAGCAATGTCTCCCCAGCTCTATCTAGGGGAGAAAGGAAATGAAATGAGAAGTTTATGTCTTCATCTTCTGGGGCACTTATTGGAAATGGCTGAGCTAGAGCACTTTTAATTGGATGTACCACTGGTAAGCTTTCAGACTGCTGAAAACAAGTATCTTTTAAGATTTTGATGATGATGATGTTGGTGGGCATGTATGTGGCAATGATATAATCACTTATATTTATCCAGTGCTATGCCACACGCATTTTGTCACACTCAGAGTGTTTTCCTGTCACCAGTGTATTGATGAGATGCTTACGTTGTCTTCAGAGCCCAGGAGGGAATCTGGTGTCTTAACAGTTCAGTGTTGAGCTCTTGAATAGCTGCTGGAGATCCGATTCCTCCTCTTCCAAGCCTGCTGGCTTTGCTGCTCTTCAAGGTTTAACTTTTCTTTTTCCCATACAAGCAATTGACTAAAGGTTAAATGTCTGTGTTGCTTGTGTTCTGCTGATGAAAACAGTTTTATTCTCCTCTATAATCTTTATTCAAACATTCATCTGAAAGTTACGGTAAAGGAAGCCCACACTATACTTGACCTCTGCTACAATGTACTGTTTTGATTATGATCAGTACATTAATCACATTTGTGTTCAAGAGACTCTTCTGAGAGCCGTTGAAAATCTTGGGGGAGCCTGATGGATTCAGCGTTGCTTCTCTTAAATCACCTTTCCATGTTGCCAAGGATGCTCACAGAGGCAGACTGGGCTCCTGTTCTCTAAATGGAAGTGCCTTGAATTTTTCAGAAAAGGAGGGGACAGAGCGGATAGTTGCTGACTGTGCTGGTTGCTGGCAGCCACTTGTGTGCCCTGTGTCAGCAGTGACCCGGGCTCAGTAGGTAGAGGGGTCTGAATTTTAGTGAACATTTCTGCCCACAGCCCTCTTGGGTGCATGTATCTCTTGGGAACATAAAAAATGTCTTCTCTTGTTAAAATAGCTGTCAAATAAATATTAAAAGCACGGTAAATATTGTAAAAATAGTCATTTGCCTACTTGTCCAGGCCGATGAAAACTAGTGCCAGGAAAGGGGAAAAGAGAAGTGGTTTGAATAATTTGACTAGCACTGAGGTTGGTCTACGGGGCAAAGCGCACCGTGTGCTGGAAATCTGCGCTGGCACTGCAGACCATGCCTGGTGATAATAATTGCTTAATAATCCCTTATGTTGATAGAATGCTTTATTTATAAAACAGTTTTCCTCCCACATCATATCTAATTTTGGCAACAATCCTCCGAGATGGGTATAATCGTCCTGCTTTACAGATAATATGGACATGGAGACCCAGAAAGATGGTAACCATCTGAGGCATTCGTAAAGGATCACGAATTTGTCTCTTGATCATTTTACCATTTTTAATCATTGCAATCCCCTCTCTGCTGCATTTCTGAGTAAACTTAAGATAAAAACGATGGTCCTGTCATCTTTTTGTACGTTCATAGCTGAATTGTAGAAGAAGGGGTTGGAAGGGTTGACCTCGGAAGCCTTGCTCTTTGCCTTGAAACTTAGAAGCCACATTGAGGACTGGAGAATTTCTGTTTTTAAGGTCCACTCCTTTAAGGGTGTTGTCCGCCGGTCTTACTGGAGTTCAAGCTCTGTTATGAGTCATATTCCCCTCTTTTTCTTGTGGGGCATCTTCTCTTTTAAGTGCAATGTGGTTTGTCTTCTTGAGGGTTAAGTCACCATGGTCAGTAGAAAAATATGGCCATTTATAAAAGGCTATGGAAATTGCTACTTCCTGTAGTTTTGCTCTTCCCCAGAGCTTCAAAGTGTTTAACACAATCTGTGATATGGGTGTCTGTACACAGGAAAGGCGCTTCTTCATCATACCTTCAGCATAGAGGTCAAGTCCTATCTTGGGCATCTTTTCATAGAACTTCTCAAAGATGAACATCTGGATAAAGATATAGAGAAGCACACAACTGCTTTGACTGGTGGAACATGAAGAACGCAGGCATCAAATATTTAGTCAAGTTGCTTTTATACAAGAGAAGTTACACCTTGAGGACCTGCAAAGCCTGCTTGTTGACGATGACAATGTCGTTTTCAAAAGATAGGGCAAAGGATGATCTTGATGAGCAGAAACTGTATTCAGTGTGTCAGCATGCAAAGCTAATTTGTATTCTTGCTTTCCTGAAGTTTGTTCAACATGAAAGTTACTGCCCCTACAACATAAAATGGTAAGTTGAGTCATGCTGTTGTTTTACTTAGTTCTGGGTAGGGAGGCACATCAAATCTCCTCCCATGCCAGGACATGGATTTCTTCCTCTTTTTTTCCCATCAGTATTCATCAGGATAATTTTTCCAATGGACTTGGAACTGCCAATCATCTGATTCTTCTTTCTCAGTGAAAATTTCCTAGGAGAAATGAGCTTCATTAAATAATGACTAGGTTCATGAATTTGTAACCGGAAAGATTTTCTTAAAACTATAATAGGTTTTAATGTTACCTTCTTATGCACTTAAAAAAAAAAACAGGATCCCATAGTAAATCTTCTGAAATAATACCTTTTATATATAATCCTTTAAAAATTGTAATTTTTACATACTGAGTCCTGTCAAGGCAAATGTCATTATACCAAGAAAAATACTCAAATTTCACACATTTCAAGAATAGTTCCTCAGATCTGGCATATAGATTGCACTCAATATACATTTGTTTAGTGGAATAAAAGAGAAAAACATCACAGATTAGGAACACAAACTAAATTATAATAGTATATTGACTTAGATGTTAGCTTGTGTGTGTTATATCTTTTTAGCTTTGCCAGTTTTCTGAAGGATAGGTTTATCCACAACTGTTAACTCTGATTGAAGGACCTGTTTATTTATTTACCTTTTCAACTTTTTTTGCTAGCTTATGTAGAGGGAGATACATTTTCTCAAGTTGGTCTGCTTGAATTCACTATTCATGTTGCCTCTCGGGGTCAAAGCACTTTAGTATTCAGCTTTCCCAGGAAACTTGCTCCTCGGATCTTTCAAAAAGATCCTCCTTTAAGCTTATTTCTCCCTGGTGATTGGGAAAGGATTTTCATCCTTTAAAAACGTAGGAACGTGTAAAATCCCTACTTAAAAATTAATCTGAAGATGATCTTCCAGGAAGAATTTGTACAGGAGCATCCAATGCCTTCGGGCCGATTACGTTTCTGATCCCTGCCTCATCCTAAAACATTATTAGAGTCTGAGTCACGTAACAAAGTTATTTGGGTTGGGCCTGACTCAACCTGTACACATGTCTAATAAGATTCTGTGCTAATGCTGTTTGTGATTTTCCTTAGCAGCTGGGCATGTTGAGATGCACTGTTCCTGGGCCTGGTCACCTCTGTCCAGTGCTCTCAGGGCCCGTGCCGAACCCCTAAGTCTGTTCCTGTTGAGTTCTTCACTCCGTATAAAATAAATCCTTTACTGAACTTGTTTTTCAACTCTAGGTGCACATTCAAATCACCTTGAGAGCTTGTAAAACAGCCCGAATGCCTGAGGCAAACCCCTGGAAGTTTTGATTTACTTCCTGCTTGTAGGGCCTGGACATCAATACAGTTTTAAAAAGATCCCTGTGTCTTTCTGATGTGGACCCCAGGTTGAGAACACTGAGGTAGCCTATCCCAGAGAGTTTAGAAATGGGGCCCTTGACTAGAGAGGTCAAGGTACTTACTTGATATTCCCCAGCAAAGAAGTACCATTTATTGGGTTCAAAACCTCCTGTCTTCTCTGACACCCATAACAAATATGAGGTGGGTTTTGGAGTAGAGCCATGGAGAATGAGAAAATCCCTTTACTTCTAGAAACTCACTTGCAGAGCTGGGTAAATAGAATCCCATCTAAAAGGCTACCTCCCAATGAGGGGAATTAAAAATCAAGGCCAGAACAGGAAGAGACCCATGGGGCGGGTTGGCTGTAAGTGGTAAGGATGACCTGGGTGTGGGAGGTTGGCTGTGACTCAGTGGTGCTATTGTCTACTTGTTAGCCTCGGAGTTATACTTCTCCACCTGCTTCAAGGAAAGAGGAGGGAAGCTGGGAAGCTGCCTGCTGGCATTGTGTCCACTGACCACACTGAGGCAGTGCTCCAGTTCTCCCGAGCCTGATCCAACACGGCAATCAGCACGCTGACAGCCTGGGGCCTCTCCTCCTGGATAGTGTCAGGCACCAGGTGGCCCTGGAGAAGCCGTTGCCCGAGTCCCTTCCAGTCTAACAGTAAACCTCATAGTTGCTAGTAGAGGTGCCGAACTGTCGCTGGGGCCTGGGCAGGCCACCTTGGCGATCATCCCTTGGCGATTGTGCACTAGTTGATCTTGTGGGGAGGTGGAAATGCTGGCGGTAGGAAAGGCAGTTGACTGATCGAAGGGTTATTGATCAGTGCTCAGCAGAAAGGTAATCAGATTATGGAGGCCTTAAATGCCAGCCCATGTAGCTTAGGCTTTCGTTTCTGAGTCACTGTCAAATTTTAAGTGACAAATCATTGCAAGGCCAGGAGTTTGTGATGATGGGAACATAGCACATCTCTTTCTTCTTTTCCCACAATGCCTTGCAGTTAGCAAAAGGCAGAAAGCCTGTCACAACCTCCCTATGCACCAAGTGAGCACATTGGGGCTCGATTCCACCATCAGCACTTCGTGATTTTTTAAAAGCAATCATTCTTTGCTCTGGTTAGAAGGTTAGCTCAGAAGGTTAGAGTGTAGTCTTAATACACCAAGGTTTCAGACTCAATGCACAATCAGAGCACATAAAAAAAATCAAACAATGAATGCAGGATGTTCCTTTCTCTTCCTTTCTTTCTCTCTCTAAAATGAATTAAAAAAAAAAAAACTATTACAACAATAAAAGGGGGCAAGGGCAGATTTAAAAACAAAACAAAACAATCATTCCTTCTTTGCACCTGGAAAGGTATATGGGAAAGCTCTTAGGAATTCCAGAACTTTCTTTAGGTGCTCTCTAGACCCCACGCCAAGCAAAGTAGCCTGCTGAATCCTCTGGAATAAAATGTGAATTCCAGAGAGTACCTTCTTTTGCCTGGGCCTCACTCATAGACATTTTCCTGATATGCTTGCACCTCGATGATCTCAAACATATGATTCGGGTACTTTTGGAACTCTGAAGAACTTAAGAGTTTCATTTGGGGAGCACCTCTGTAGAATATTTTTCTTATATCTAAAGGCATTTTAATGGGCTCAAGACTGGGAGGTTGGGTTAATCAGACAATGTATATAAACCACTAACAGGAATTCATCAGGGTGGAGAAGGTGGCCAACAGCCTAGAAACTTAGTATTCAGGGCCCTTTTTACTTCATAATCTCCATGACGATATTGGGGCAAATTATACAGCTATTTTACATGGCGGCACTCTCAAGGAGAACTTTCTGCAGTGGTGACAATATCTTGTATATGTGCTGTCCAAGGTGGTGACCATTTGCCACCCATGGCTTGCAATGTGGCAGGTGCAGTAAGGGACTTAATTTTAGATATGATTCTATTTCAATTAACTTAAATGTCAATGGCTGCATGTATGTATCAGCAACTGTAATGGACAGAACAGTTGTAGAGTAGCCTTAAACTTCCCATTTTCCTCAAATCCTCTCCTAAAATACATTCAGGTCATTTCTTTGCACCTATAATCCTAGTAAGACAAATTAAATTATTTGTACTTTTCTATTCTTGTACTTGGGAATTGTACAGGCCATTTCTATCCTGGACACATAATATACCAATGTTTATGGAAATACTCTTTAGTAATACACCCTAATTATACTACTTTGTTCTCAGAGGATCCAGCCAGGTCTCTTTTATCACCTGTGGTTTTCGTTCTAATCGTAAAAAGGCTGTAAAAAGAGTGCTGTCCTGCAGGGGAAAAATATGCTTAAAGTCTCTGCACATGTTGCGCTCGGGATTATAAGCCATTCAAACTCCTGGACACACAGGGGAAAGAGAAGTTTAAGAGGCAGGTGAAAGTCTCCAAGGAGCAAAGTTGCCTTGGAGGAATGCGTCTAATTAGGTTTAGCTTCCACCACCGGAGCCCAGGGGAAGTGGTGCCCTGAGGACATTGGGATTTTCCCTGGTGAATAAATTCTTCCCCCTTTGGTCACCTCTCCGCTATGTTGTAGAAACTCACCCTTATTTGGCATGCTGTGACTTACACCCTCCAAAAAAAACCTTGACAAAAAAAGGCTAGTATGTTTTATAAAATGTTAATTTCCTTACTGTAGGCTTATGTGGGCTTCGGCTGGAAACTCAATCCGGGTGCTTCAGCTCTGCCTTGCGTTGCAGCCATTGAAACGGGGCTTAATAGGAATTACTTAATACCTCCGAGTCAGACTCGCCTTGCTTTTTTCACACAGCCTTTTATCTTAGGCTCAGGGATTTGCATTTTGAGAGGTTGTGCCAGCTGACTTGAGCCCTCACAGGTTTCAGCTTGTTGCAAACTCAGTTTGGTCCATTTTTCTCACTTCTGGAAACTTCTGCTATTCATGGCTTATAGGTTTACCGTGGAATCTAGCCCTTGTCCTTAATTGTCTTCTGCCCCTACCTCTGCAGGCGTAGTACAGACAGCCAGTCGTTGAATACAAAACACATGCCGTAAGAAACTGGGATGGATCTTTAAGGACGAGTGGCATGCAAGCCAGGAGGCGAGTCCTTCGCCAGGGGGACTTCTTTTCTAGCTCTGCCCTGTGTCTCCTTCCAGGCCTGTGCCTTTCTATGTCAGGTCTCCCTGGGACTGAGGAACCCAGGTTTTCGTATTTCTGTCTATCCATGTGGTCCAGTAGAACTTTGTGTGTTGATAAAAATGTTCTCTGTCTATCTATCCTGGTCACATGTGGCTACTAAGCACTTGATAATGGCTAGTGTGACTTGAAAGCGAATATGCTATTTTATTTAACTAAAGTTAAACTTGAAAGCCTCTGGCCACCCTGCTACACCGTGCACCTCTGGGTCATCCCATGGACTTAAGGACAGTGTGCCTTGAGAGGAGCCCCTCACTTGGCTGCTCTGTGGGGCTGTGCCTTCCTCAACCGGCTCTTCTGAGGACAGAAACTCTCTGACTTCTTTATACTGTACATTTTGACTAATGAACCTTGAGCTTTTTATTTTTTTTCCCACCGACTCTATACACCCTCCATGACTGGGCTCAATATTTTATTTCCCTATTGCCTTATTCCTTCTGTGAGCATAGCTTTATTCTTTGTCCAGTCACTGCAAATAAAATTTTTTTAACAAATGAGAATTTATCAGAAGAGTAGAAGGTCTCTCCTGGTACTTAAGAACAGTCTGTGAAACTTGGCTTTAGAGGACTTGGAGAAGTGAAAAACTGGGAACAAGTGTCTATTGGTACCAGCTCCCATGTTCAAGGCAATGTTCAAGATGCTGGAGCACCACCACGAACTAAACATGTCTGTGTAGACAAGTTAGCGAACAGGATTCTGCTCCTATGTCAGGGCTGATGAGTACAGAGTCAGAGGCAGAGAGTGATGGCGAGTGTCCATAATTTCAGAAGGCGCTGTCACGTCCCTATCTGAAGTAGGCAGATGTCTCAGATAAGAACATTCTAGTCAGAAGGAACGAAAACTAAGTTCAACTGCCCTAAAACCAGAGTGTGCTGGTCATCTTTTCCCCTGATCTCCTCTCCCCCATGGTCTCTCATCTTTGCTTCTCTCCTTTTATTTTGGACTCCATTAGGAATTGCAATCCATTGGTGTTGCTAAAGAAATGACAGTCAGATGGATAAAGCAGTGAAAATGCACATTCTCAGCCACCTCTGTGGCCCTGAGGCATTTTACATAACTTGGCTCTCACGTTGCAGGTTAAACAAATAGGGCTGTGTGGGAGTAGTATTCCATTGTGCAAGTGCCCCACGGCCTCTTTATCCAGTCATCGACTGACGGGCACTTGGGTTGCTTCCAAATTTCGGCTATTCTAAATAGTGCTGCCATGGACATAGGGATGCATATATGCTTTCAGATTAGTTTTTCAGGTCACCCCAATAATTACAATTAAAAAAAAGATTGTGTGGGGGCAATTCGAAGGTACGTTAGCTGCATACCAGAGCTTGTATAAAAAATCTTCTTAAGAACTAGAAAGTATTCTAATTTGACTTCCTAGTCATAGGTAATTCAGATCATTTCAAACTTTAAGTTACTTATTCCACCCTTCCCCTAGTAGGACATGGTATGTCAGTATGCAAATGTGGCCATTCCTCGTGGATGCAAGGAGCCCACGCTATTCCAATAGTACGTGAGAACAAGGTCCTTCCAGGACTTGCAGCCTAGTTCTCATTTTCTGGCCTGCCGGAACCCAGCTTGACTCTGCTGCAGCCTGTTGACAAATAATGTCGTCGTGTAAACATTATCTGCCCAGTTTGAGCAGCGTCGGTAGCGCTTGGAGAGAAGTCGGTTTTCCACTCAGTGGAGGGTCACCTCACACAAATGGCTTTATGCTGTTTCCTGCAAGTCACTTTCAGGTCACGCCAGCATTGAGTAATGCCCAGGAAAGGCAAAGGCCAGCCTCACGTTTCCTCATCCAACGGCACTGTGAGAAAACAAAAGAAGTTGCCCAGTTTAAGGGCAGATTCTCAGATTTTGTTTCAAATTTCCTGCCCTTTGTTGTCTTTTCTTGAAGCCTTAACAATGCTTCAAACTTGTTCCTTTTTAATTTCACTTCCTCTCCTTGAAAAACATGAAGTGTGTGTGTGGGGGGGTGGGGGGGTGGGGAGGTTTCAGAACGTTTGGTGTTATCTTAGAAACCAACCCAAGCGCTTTTAGAAGTGGATCACTGTTTTAATGTATCTGTAAGAGTACGCTGGAAGTGGGTTCTGCATTTATTTCCTTCAAGTTGACTCTGTTTCTTTTCCTTCATTTGTATTTTGGGGAAAATCAGCCTTGAATAGATGACCAAGTAGAAGGAGCTTGTTTTTTGAAATTTGGCTTTTCATCCAACGAACATTTGTCGGCCCCTGGTTCTGTGGCAGACCCTGGACTGAGGCCGTCATCGTGGAACAAGACGGGTGACCTCCCTGCTCTCAGAAGCGTACAGCCCCTGCTGCTCCCCTCGCCAGCTCCCTCAATGCTTTCCTCTGCTAATCTTCTACAGCCATTAGTCAGACATGATCAAGGCTTCGATGAAGCCATAGGATGTTTTTACGCAACAGAGCCTTGTGTTATTATTCCTTATCATTCAAGCTGAGCCCAGAGAATGGACTCAGAGTAAACATAGACTAGAAACATTAGAAATGTGCTCAAGGTTGTTGTTTTAAACGGTGACAGTAAATGTCTCCGCTCTAAATCAAAGTTCCCTCCACATCCCCCATAAAATTAGAGGAAATGCCTACGGGGCTGAGTGGAAAGTGACCCTTCCATGAATTTCCTTCCTTCCAACCTCGGGATGCACATGTAGTTCTGTTCTTGCAGGACTGATCGGCGGCAGGGTTCAGGTTCAAGTTCATGTATGTGTGTTAAGGGGGAGCCATGTGCTTAAACAGCATACCAGGAAGTTCCAAGGGTGGGTTTCTCAATCAGCAGAGAGGAGAGGACAAACCCAAATGTAAATGCCCCACCTGACAGTCCTGAAGCCATTCCTTTTTCTAAGCTGAAACAGCGTCTCATTCTATTTAACCAGGGCTGCCTAGTCTAAGCTGGGCCATATTTGAATTCCACACTTTTGGGGGTTGAATTGTGAATATTTTCCAAAATGAAAGGAACCTTAAAGGTCATGATTGCAATCCACCTATCTGATTGGTCAGAGGACAGGCAGAGAGTAGTTGAGTTACTGCCAAGGAGCGTGACGCCAGCTCACAGTTGGTCCCCAGCCTCCTCTGCTGCAACCTCAATGCTTTCCTCCATCCCCAGCATGGAGAGTCCCCTTGCAGTAGAACCTGTACAGCAATATCACATAATTAATTTTACATGGGTATATGGCCTCAAGGAGAAGAGATTAAGAAATACTGTTTGCCAAACGTCTGAACGGTGCAGAACACTTCTCAACTAGATACCTACAAATCTAGTCAAGCTGGTGCTCATAGTCCTCTGGTCGTCTCATCAGCTGTGAATCAAAATGTCTCGGTTTTATTTCCATAAGAAAGCCAAACCTCACTTTATCCCAACACTTGAGAATTCCGTAATCTTCAGGCACCGCGTTGCGTCCCCATTCCGCACGTCAAACGC
>PVKM010021696.1:0-22323 GCA_004027735.1 Carollia perspicillata | reverse complement strand
GCAGGTGCTGCTCTCGTGGTTCTGCTCTGGAACCTGCTTCGGTCCACTGCTCTGCCCCCAAACATTGAGTCTCACTCATAATTCCTTTCCCTGCCTAGAATATTTTTCACATCCTCCTTGCCCAGGAAAATCCAATGCACACTCTTTCCCTTCTCTTTTCCAGCATGACCTGTCTTTGCTGCACATAGAATTTGGATTATTAGTTGTGCATGTGTGTGTCTTATTCTCAAAAAGATACCTTTGTCCTGGCGAAGAGAAAGACTAGAGCTTATAATATTTTGTAATTCTCCCATGCAGTACACACGTGTAGAAAGTGCTCAGTGCACTTGTATTACTTGATTGGGGGACCTTCATTGAGAAGTTAGGGGACAGAAAGAACAGCATCAAAGATTAAGTAGGAGCCTCCCTTTTCTCTCATATTTTCTCCTGCATATTAGGAAGAATGTACTAGTTAACCTTGCTGAGCTTTAGTTTCTTCATCTGTAAAATGGGCCTAATTCAACAGAGCTCACAATGGTGTGGTAAGAATTACATGAAGTCACGCATGTGAAGTGCGTAGCTCACTGCCTCCCAGAGTGGGGGCCTAACGAACTGAGTGCCCTTGCTCCAGACTCCGTCTCCACCAACCCTCGCAATCCACCATGTGGTCCTCTTTCAGAGGTTAGAAGAGAACATGTGTAGTGGTGTAGAGAGAGGGGCAGAAAATAAACACCAATTCAGTCTTGCACAATTCTGAGCACATCACCTCCTCATTTGCTTTTATAAATATTTAACTCTTCCTGTCAGAATATATCCTTAAGATCTATTGATAGGTTTTTTTGCCTTGTATATGGCCTTCTATTTAATTAAAACAACCTCATGAAGCGTTGCAATAAGTCACTCTCCAAATGGTGTAATATGAAGATGGAATCATCTTTGACCAATTCATGTATGTCCAAAAGCTAGTTTTATGTCTAGAATATTAATATTTGAGACAGAATGAAATGAAAGGGCTAAAGCTCCCGCTTGTATCTGGCGGTGCCTCTCCCACTGCCTTGCTTGCCACAGGGTCCGAGAATGTCTTTGACTAGAGGCATCAGTTCCCCTGTTAAAATGGAATCTAAGCCGACCAGTGGCAGACCCAGAAGCAAGTAGGACGTTGGCCAGGCCTGACCTGGAAACAGAGGATGGGAGAAAATTCTAGACTAGATCAAGGGGAAAGCTTGGGTGTCAGGGCCCGGCTTAGTGTTCTAGGCTACCTGTGCAGAAACGCAGGAGGGAAGGAGCTGAAGAAGAGGGCAAGGAAGCCAGAGAGAGACCTCACTCACCTGCTGTCTCTTTTCAAAGATGTCCATGCAAAAAGTTCGGAAACATTCATTAATCGATAGAATTTTCATTAGTCTCAAAATGAAGATGCTAAAGATAAGCAGAAAGTATTTTTCCGGCTGAAAAGCGTTCTCTGGGTTCTGTTGTGGTGAGAATGTGGTGTCCTGGCTGGAGGATTTGAAGCCCAGCTTCCTCCCTCCTGCTCTCTGATCCTCCCCTTCCTTTTCTATGAAATAAAAATAACAAGCCGTTCGGACAGGATAATACCATTCGTGCAAAGGGGCACAGCAGGACTCAGGAAAGACCCTCCTCCTCTTTCTCTTCTGCTTTCAATAATTTCCACGATACAGTGTGAGAGTTAAAATTACCTTTGGTCCTGAATTAAACTTATGGTCATCCTCGAAGGATCCCCTCCCCATAGCTGCCCCCTCCCCTGTGATTTTTCATTGCCTTCCCATGACCTACTTTATCCTGGACCACGTGGCACATTTAGACCTGTTTGAAAAGTAGTTATGGCCATGACCGTGGAAATCAAAGCCTAGGAAAAACTGCTACTTGTCAGGGGGTTGTATTTCCTACATTAAAAAAAAAAAGCTCACACGGTTTATTTTAGACTGGCCTAATTTCGGTCAGCCGCAGGGCCTGTGCCGATTCGCTCTGAGCCCTCTAGCTGTGGCTCTCCCCCATTAACGTTTCAGGAGGACTGTGGGTGACATCCAGATGGTTCAGGCTCCAAACCTGTGTGATCACTTGACACCCGAATAGGCTGCTAGAGAAGGGCCCAGAAGGCTTTGTGACAGAGGCCTGTTGAGAACAGGGCAGAATGTCGTTCCTTCCATTGACTGGAACAGGAGTTCTACAATAGTACCTTTTTTTAAATGTCAGCTTAGATAGAAAATGCTGTAAAATTTAAATAAGAGCGAGAGATGAGTGCCACTTGGATTTGAAATACTATTTTCATCCCGTTTCGACATTTCCACTTGTGGTTTTCCAGGGGGAAAGTTGCTTTGTTTCTGCGGCATAAAGAAAACATCGAAAACTCGGGGTTCGAAAACAACACTACATCACACGACTCTGCATTTTCTCATATAGAAATTGTTGACAGTCGTTTCATAAGAAAAGATAGGCATTTTGAAGTCTGTTTCTTTTTGACTATGGAGCAGCCATAGGTCATATACATATTTTTACTCAAGGAAAAAGGAAAAAAAAAAAAACTTCTTCCTGAATTTCCCTGCCATGCCTGTGAGTGCCACTAGGATGCGCTATTTTATAAAGAAAATGGAATGCGTTAGTACCCTGAACTGCAGATAGCAGAAATCTTTACCCAGGCAATGTTAGAACAGAACTTAAATCTGAGTGTGTATATTTACCTTGATTGTGAAAATTAAGAAGTGTCTCTATTGAGACGACATGGGAAATTTTCTATAATGAGAAAAGAAAGAAAGGGATTATGGCCAGTTTACTCTTGGGATTCTCAGAAGCCCTAATCCTAGACCAGGCATGTTACCATAACTTAGATGATCGATAGAGCAAATTTGCTATGTCCCTGAGTTTCTGAGCACGAGGATTCTGAACCACACTGCAGAGCTCCTGGGGTGGCTGGCGAAGAAAAGAAAGGCAGATGTGTCTCCCACTGGGCCTTCCTTCAGAGACTGTTACTGTCTTTTGCCCTATATCAGGTGCAGGCACCTTTTTGCACAGTTAAGATGGAGCAGGTTTAGTGAGTCTGGATGGCGTGTGTCAGGATGGCCTTGGAGAAGGCTGTGTGGGGGTCCAGGAATGTCCTTAGCACCATGGCCTGCAGGTCTGGCTGAGCACCAAACTAGGATGTGGATGAATGGCGGTGCCCTTCCTCCTCTGAACCCAGGGCTCATTTTCATTTATCATGGGACACCTGTCCACGTCCAGCACTTTAGCCTCTCATGCAGTGATCCCTTTGCCAGCCCATAGCTAGTTGTCAACTAATGCTCCCTAAGATTTCAGTTATGTATCTTGTGATGTGTTAATGTTCCGATAAAGATATGTTTTTTCAAGCAATTATGATGCAGAAGAACAATTTCTTCAAACAAGTGAAAGCAAAGCTGTCCCAGTTGAGGTTGGAGGCCTGAGGATGTCTGCAGACTCTGTCATAGCCAAAGAAATGAATATCTAATGGTGGGATTCCAGGTTGTAGAGGAGCTATTTTTAGGCGAATTATCTGGTTCTTAAAACCAGGTTACTTTTTTAAAAACTTCTTATTTGAATATAACTTCAAACATACAGAAAAGTTGCAAGAACAATACAAAGGACATCTGTAGGCTCTTTATCTTTTAACACACTGTGACATTTCCCCCACTTGCCTTAACTCTGCTCAGATTCTTACACGCTTGCTCCTTGCAGTCCCCCACCTCCAGTTCATTTCTCTAAGCTTCTGAGAGTAAGTTACGCACATCATGGTCCTTTACTTATTAGTACCTCCTAGGTTATTGTCTTATACACCCCCCAGTACAATTACCTACTTCAGTTAAATTCACACAATGTACTTTCATTTGATATACTGTCTGTATTCCAGTTCTGTCAACCAATACAATAATGGCCTCGTTAGAAAAATTTTTACTCCACTAATACTGAATGCAGTTTAGGATCACATATTGTTTTGTTGTTGTCGTCATGACTTTTTAGTTTTCTTCAACCTTGAACAGTTCAGGCAGGAATTAATATTAGCACAGGGAGGTCTGTGGGAAAGAGCCCGGACTAATTGCAATGTCGTCTTCGAGTTGGGAGGTGGCGCTGTAGGGCCGCACAATTGCTATGCTTGTACTGAGGTCAGGTTCCCGCTACCAATTTTGTGAAAGACTGCGTTACCCAGCAAGGGCCACTACATTTTCATCCTGAACTTTAGGTCCAAAGCTGAGGTGAATCTCAGAGACTTACTGACCTGCCTGACCTGCATAAATTCAGCCATCTATCAGTGGTCACTCATGTTTGCGGCGCAGTGCGTGCTAGTGGGGCGGCTGAGTCACTAGGAGCTGGAGCAGGGCACTGACAGGTAGGGTGGCAGGACCAAGCACGCGGCTACCCCATACTGTCCAGCCCGAAGGCAGGTACCCGTGAATCCGGGTCAGGGAACCACCCCAAGAGCCTGGAGCAGCCGCCAAAGGCAGAGGCCTGTTCCAAACCCGCGCCAGCACGGAAGAGGGTGGACTGGGGCAGTAAGTTAGGTGAGCCCACGGTGGGAGATGCCCCAGCAGTCAGGGAAACGTAGGTTCTGAGTGGGTTAGATGTAATATTCTTAGGCAAGGGTGTCTTGACCCAATCCCCTTTAGTCTATTTTTTCCATGTTATTTCCTTTAACGTGTTAAGGCAGAATGAGATAGAAGCTCTGACAGCTGTGGGATGTGGGTGTAGTATATGCAGTTCATTAAGTACCTGAGCTCTTGCTTTAGCATTTGAAGAGTCTGTAACAGGCCATCGATTCGCCCTCCTTTTGACATTTTACAGCACTCTGTAACTCAGCACACAGTGACAACACATCCCTTCAGAAGCTGGCCATGGCTTTAAAAAGGAGCTGTGCTCGCTTCCTGCGGGGAGCATGGTGTAAGATGGCTCTTCTATGCATAGCTTCCCAAAAGGCTAATACTCACTGTAACTTTTTTGTAAAAGCCGTCAAATCAGCGCCTGTCTCCTTCACTCCTGTCTTTCCTTGTAGCACTCTTACTTGTTTGTTCCTGTATTGTCTTCCTCTCCACTTCCCCATCCGCTCCGCCTCCGGAGTGAACTCCAGGAGAACAAGGATTTTATCGGTGTCGGTGTCGTTAACACTGAATCCTCAGAACCTGGTACCTCGTGTAGAACTGAACAAATATTTGCTGAATAAGTGAATTATTAAGCAGGCGTAGGACAAACCAGCCTTCATTATTCACTGGCTGACAGCCTGCTGGAGCATCAGACCTGGGGCAGGGGGAGGGGCTGTTTCACCAGCCGCTCCATCCAGAGTTTCCCTGACACGTCCTCCCCAATTTTCTCTCCTTACTAAAAGCATCCAAAGTGTCCTCATTTGTGATAGCAGCACTTGGAGACAGCATTGTTCCCACAGGAAATGGGTCCTTAAATCTTGAATTTTAAGATCCTTTGTCAGGGTCCTCACACTGAGCATAATGTCACACGCTCATTTTAGTTTTGTTTCTCCTCAGATGTCCATCTTGTTTCACTTTTCATCCACTCATTCACTTCACTCTAATGACAGAGTCTTCACTGAGCTTTCCTCCAGGAAGCTCCCTGTGGTGTCACTGGCTGGCCCTCTCCATACTGGGGTCCTGAGTTATAATGACCAGAGCGGCTTTCACTCTGCACATACTCCTCACTTCTCTGATGTGGTGCTTATACACCCACATAGTGGGGCCCTGGGCCCCTCCTTCCCCGCCCCCTCCCACCATAAGCTCTTCCCCTTCCTACCCCTTGTCCTTCAGTCCCATTAGCTAGCTCTCTTCGGTTTATGCTTTTCCTGATCATTTTCTATTTCCAATTTTATTACAAGAGGGGCACCATCTCATTCAATTACCCAGGTGTCATTTCACGAAAGATGGGGGACAAGTCTGGAGAGCCAGCCCTCCTGTTGAGATTCCTGGAGGACCCATTGTCCTAACTACACTAGGAGACGTTCTCATCACTCAGTAACTGTGGATGGCTGAATCCTGATTGGACCTCCTTGTTCTTGGTATGGATCAGACTATTCTGGGAGCAACCTGGGCTACAACAAAGGAACTCTTTAGCTGGTGATTTGCAGTTGCAGGATGGTACCTTGGTGTTATCATTAGGTCAGTGTGAGGTTCTTCATGTGAGTCTGGCCCCACTCTACCTCCTGGGCAAGACGCTGACTCGTTCAACTCAGTGTTAGTGGAACCGGGCAATGGCAAGAGTAGGGTCGCACTTTTCTACTCAGTGGGTATAATTGCCTGAAGGAGCCTGAGTGAGACTCAGTGACAGAGGACAGAGTCCAGCTATCTGGTTTATGCTCCGTCCTAACAACTCTTTCTGAAGACTAGTGGCTCCACTCCCAGCTTCGTGAGGTGGGTCTGTGGCAGCCTCAAGCTCTCCGCTCGTCTTCATGATGGCTGGAGAAAGCTCCCATTCACTTCTGGAAGAAAAGAAGAAAGAAAGAGCTTTCTTTTCATGCAGGTTCATCTTCTTATTGATTCGTTGGTTTTGATTTGGTGTCCTGTCAACATCTGGATCATTGACCAGATCTGGGTGATGGTAGAGGCTGACTTCTGGAAGCTTCCTGCTCAACCCCTCCTGAACTAGCTAGCCAAGAATGGAGAGGCGGAGCACTCTTGGTACGAGGAGGGGGAGTAGATTATGGTGAGGCCACCTACACACATCAATCATATTCTGTAACGGTCACATCTGGCGGGTGGGGAAGGAAATGTACTGTGAGCTGGTGTGGCAATAGACTCATAATAATGAGATTCCAGTTAGTCAATCATCTGGATATTGGGAATGAGACCAGTCCACCACTCACCAGCGGTGTGCTATTCCATTCCTTGAACTTTGGATCTTGTTTTTAGTTCTCCTCTTGTTCTAAAACCCTATGACTTTTTATGTGTCGAGGGATATTTTCCTCTATTGGTTTACATCACTAGTAGCTTATGCTACTTAATCACATGACTAAAATAAGCAGAAATCTAATTTAACCAAAGGTAGAAGGGAAACATTGGCTTTAAATGCTATTTAATTTAGCATGAAAAGTAATGCATTTTTAATAAGGAACACATTAAAAACTCATAAAGTGGTTTATTTATCAGGTGGTTAGCCCCCTCCATTACTCCAATAACTACAGTTAAGTTCCATCAGTGATTCAGTAGGTGCAATTATACAAATGCCATGTTTCATTTTGCATCTGATTATAGCAGTTCTTCCTCCTCACACAGTCTGTATGCGAAGAGTGAGTAGAATTTTAGAATCTGTGAAGATATTGCAGATAATTCAATATCTCTTCCCCACCATCCCTACCCCCAGTAATTTTACAAATATATTCTCTGAGGCTTGAAGAGGTCAAGCAACCTGCTAACAGTCACATAGATGGTTTGCTAATATCTAGTTAAGAATTTAACCAAACACTTTCGATCTACTAGTTTACTCTTTGTACAGTAGAATTATTCAAATCAACAAAGATTGATGAGCACCAATCTTTGAGCTGTGCCTGGGCAGCCTGCCAATCCCCATACTCATGACAAGGGAGTGCATGGTTTCTGGCTTCCAGCAACAACGAGAGCAATGCAGCGGGTGAGAGAGCCGTGTCAATCAGATACTTAGAGTCTGGTTAGATAAATGCAATATTGCGGGTTTAAACACAATCATAATGCAGCAGAGCAAGCGATGAAGGATCACTCGAGAGTCAAGGATGACTGAAGAATTGTCAATTCATGCACAGGGTTTTGAAGAATGAATGAGAACTCTACAATTGGTCCAGGACTGGGAGAGCGTTTGGTGTAGAGGGAATAGTATGTTTGAAAGCCCAGGGATGATTGTTATATAAAGGAGTTTTAGAGACAGAGAGATGTGGACCGAATGCTGGTTCTACGGCTTACAAAGTGGGTGACTTACACAGTTTATTTATCCCTTCTGCCCGTTCACTTCCTTCATCAGTAAGATGGAAATAACTGCCTATCCCACAAGGTGATGAGAAGATGAATAATTTTACAACTAGAAAGCACACGGCACAGTAGGAACGCAGGAGGAGGTAACTACTCTTCTTCTTTTCTTCCTTCCTGCTTCCCTGCAGGCCTTCTTGGAGGGAAGAATGCTGGAAGGGGAAGTTAGGGGCAGGAAGGGAATGTGTTGATCGTTGGAAACATTTCCCATGAAAAACTGTTGCTGGATTCTTATGTAAAAAGGGCATGGCCAAATTTGCGTCCTGAAAAGGTATTTTTGGGAGAATTGTGCTTAGAGGACTGATAGAAAGTTACTCTAATAATATAGGTGAGAGAGCTTGAAGATGTGGCAGTGGCAGTGGGATGGGGAGCAGAAAGGACAGACAGAGGGGTCTGGGGAGGTGCGCCGAGCAGGATGCGTTCTGGCACAGGTGTGTGCCCTGTGTTCCGGTTCTCCTTTCCACGTGGGCATTGGAGACGGTGTAGAAGGGAACATGCTCACCGATCTAATTAGGCCCCAAGGTACGGAGGCGCTCCAGCACCAGGAAGGAGGCGGAAGGGCAGAACTCCGCAGCAGCTGCATTGCTGTGGGCTCTCGTGTCTCTGAAGTGCTTCCACAGAAGCTCCTAAATCATCCCCATCCTCATTCACATGAAAAGAAACCTCAGACAGAGCCACTGCACCGTCTAATCTTTTCTCCTTTGTCTGACTTTAAAGCAGCCCCTTCAACTATTTCGTTCCTGAGGCAGTGATCTCTTTACTACAATTTATTAACTCAGAGTAACCTCAACTCCCTTACTTTTCAGCAGCCAAAGACCTTCCTCTGAGGCTGGCCTGTGTGTCCTCTGTCATGGGCATTGAAGGGTCCAGTGGGCACAGGGCTGGCCTGGGGAGTGCTCGCCACATCCCTTGGATCCACCGCAATTATCTCTGTCATCTTCCATCCCTTAACTTCTCCTTCCCTTTGAAAGCCCTGTGGCCTTTATTAGTTTGTCTTTCTTGTTTCAAATTAGTCTTAACAGCCCTTGTACTGATGACAAAACTGAAAGATGGAATAATTTGTAAACATACACACACATACACACACCAACTTTTCCCTGACACCCCAGAGGGCTGATGTAAAAAAAATAATGTTGCCCTGGCTGGTGTGGCTCAGTTGATTAAGCGCCAGCCTGTGAACTGAAGGGTTGCCGGTTCGATTCCCAGTTAGGGCACAGGCCTGGGTTGCAGGACAGGCTCCCAGTAGGGGGCATGTGAGAGGCAACCACACATTGATGTTTCTCTCCTTCTTTTTCTCCCTTCCTTCCCTTCTCTAAAAATAAATAAATAAAATCTTTAAAAATGTTCTTAAAAAAAAAAAACCTGCCAAAATCTCAATTTAAAAAATAAATAATGTTATCTAACTTCCAACATCCTTACAAGGGTATGCTAGGCTCCAGTCAGAGAGAAGTTTTTCCCATTTCATGCCTATTTTAGATCAAACTAGTATTTTGGAGTTTGTTTATATTTTCATTTTGCATATAAGTAGCCCCATATATACTTTGAAAATCTTTTAACTCTACCTTCCTATGGGTTCCTGCGTAACCCATGAGAGAGCTGATCCACAGTCACGAGCCTCACCCCTCACACTTTTCATAAAGCAGCTGCTCTTCAGCTTCGTTACCTACGGACTCTCTGTATGTGGGAGCCCGGATGAAAACAAGTAAAAAATTACTGGCAAGGCATTTTTACTTTTATCTGTAAAAATAATCATGTGCTCTGACTGCCTATGTTTTAAAAAGCTACCCACATAATTTTCTTAGGTCTGACATGATTTAGATACTGAAAGCATTCTAAGAATTCACAAAACCTCAGGACACACCTGTGGAACACTGTGCTTATGCTACCTGACCTTGGTGTGGGGCGCATGAAAGAAGCCTTTGATTAACTCACATCTGCAATGCTTTCATTACCTGAAATCATCAAGTGGCTTTCTAAACATTGCTTGAAGCCAAACTGAATAGATCGCATACTTAGCATGTATTTATACTGGATGTTTTTAAGCAAGAAAGACAGAGCAAACAGAAGCAATAATCTCATACCTGTTTATTTTTATGCGTTAGGTAAATTCACTATTCCCTCCGATTTTGAGGTCTATCAACGATGCAGCCAGTCAACTGATAATTTCGACCACCTGCTACATGCAAACTATTATGCTAGACACTAATAAGGCTCTAACAACCCTCAAAACAAAACAGCCCATCAGCTGCCTTTAATCTCCTCCCTCCCGACTCTCTGGAGAGGGCTGATGTCTTGTTTTTGCTGTACATTCATCTGAAGCTTCAGGAATTCAGAGTCAGGGTAGAGAGGATCGCAAATGTTAAGACATGGAGTCTCTTACTTAAAGGATAAGGCGGCCACTAACATCTCTCACAGACGCGGTGCCTGTGAAATTCCTTCAGGTCATTCCTGCTAGTGCTTCAAAGTGAGCCGATTGCCAGGCAGCATTTTGATATCATCTGTCACTGTTACCCTGGGTTTAAAAAAAAAACACCTCACCAAAAGCTCTACCTTGGGTCAGCCTGGGAGTCTGCCTGCTCTGTGTCTCCAGATGAATAAAAACAACTCTTTGTCTCCTTCATGTGATCAGCTGCTTCAGACTCAAGCCAAAGGAAGCCAAAATCCCCACTGACCCTTGTTTATGACAACAATAAAATCAGAACAACAAGGAAAACCATTCTATAGCGTCAGTTACAAAATTCACAAAACTTAGGTGCTCTGAAGTTAGTAACAAATTGCAGGAGAATTATACTTAGGCGGTGTATGAAACAGCTTTTAGTATTGAATTCTAGATGTATTTGAAAACAGGACTCCTACTCTGCCATCTTACGTGGTAACCACTAGTCACATGTGGTTATGTAAGTGAAAGTTAACATTCAATTAAAATAAAATTTGGTTCCTCAGTGACAGGAGCATATTTTGAGTGCTCAGTACCCACATGAGGCCAATGGCCACTGTGTCAGACAGCGAAGTGGTCCTGCACTAAGAGATCAGCTCAGGGCACGAATCTCAGACTCATCATCCATAAAGTTGTCTTGGCTGTTACGGATTTTTTTTTAGGTTTTCTAATGAATGATGGCATTTTAAAAAGTTGTATTAATTCGTAGTCCCCTTATCTTGAGACAAGTGTGAGGTCTGGTCAACCGCCATGCCAACCTCACGGCAAAAATGTAGGAATAGGGTCCTTTCCTATCAGATTACTATCTGGCAGTGGGCTGATTTAATAACTTGTAAATAAAACCCGGTTATGGAGAAGGTGTCAGAGCACACCTCACCAGAGAGCATGTTGATGTATGCTATTCTGCATGCTCAGTTATTTCTCAAGTCAATGAGAAGCGTTATTTGGTCTTGGTGATTAAATTACCAAGATGAGCAGATTTCTGGCACCAGCTGAACCCTGTAATTAGGAAAAGAGAAATATGAATTTTGTCTTTATTCATGTTGGTTCAAATCCAGTCATAACTTTTGGCTGGGTGTAGATGTTTAGATGAAGAAGTACTTTTAATTTATCTTGTTATTTCATTACCCTTTTGCAGTAATGACAACCTTTGTACAGAATCATAAATCAAGGCCAAGTGTTGCCTGGGCGCTATGGCACCAAGATTCATTTAGTGCGCACACAGCCTTACTGTCTGCAGGGTGATTCATTGCTGTGATCTGGCTTCTAACTGAGGAGTCGAATGGCCACGCACACTAATGTGCCAGAGCCAATGCTGGGTGTTGAACCTGCTCAGATCTAACTGGTTCTGAACCCATGGGCTGCAGGAAGAGCTGCCTTTCAGAGCCAATTACCGAAGTACAGTGAGTGAACCTGGGAAAGTGGGAAAATATGAAGTATAGCTTACCCCACCTCTCCTTGGCTGTTGACAGTTGGCCCAACACAGCAGTGTAGATGTGACCGGAGAAGAAGGACAGAAGAGGAGTGCCCTGGAAGAGAGCAGTATACTTTAACATATATATATATGTTACGCGTCCACCGGGGACTGAGCCTGCAGCCCAGGCACGGGCCCTGACTGGGAATTGAACCAGCGATCCTTCGGTTCACAGGCCGGCACTCAATTCACTGAGCCACGCTAGCCAGGGCAGCAGTATATTTTTCAAAGCATTTTGACATGTAATACCTTATTTGATCCTCACATCATTCTGTATCCAAGCAGGGAAGGGTTAGGTGTCACAAATGAGGCAACTCTCTAGAGAACAATCGGTCATCTCCCCACCCGTGTCCCAGCAGCTCTGTTCCTCCACACATGCCTGCGTGTAATTATTTGTGAGCATGGCCATCTCTCTCATTGGACTTGAAGGTGCCCGAAGGTGGGGGTGGGACAACCATGTTCTAGTTATTTTGTTTTCCTGGCATCTAATCTGATGCCTCCTATACAAAATGTTTATTTGCTCAGAAAGAAAAGGGTGAATGTAACAGAAAAGATCTGCAAAGGGGGTAGGATATTTTATTTTTAAGGAAGAAAAACATCATGCTGGGTTTTGTTTGCTCTGCCCCAATTCAGGAAGATGTCATTTAGCATGATCTGGCTCACACGGTCCCCAGTGACAGAGTGAGAGTTGGGACTCGGGCCTCCTTTCAGTACATTTCCCACTAGAACATTCTATTCTTTTTATACTACCAAATCTTTAAGACATCCCAGTTCTCTTTGTGGCTAGTCCAGAAAAAGGGAAAATGAATTTTACCTGAATACTGAATAAAAAAATACATTACAAGTGTGTAAGTAGGGGGAATTGAAAAGCTGTACTGCTGTTTCTACTTCTGTTCCTGGATATGATGTCAAAACCTCTTGATATGAAAGGAGATCCCAGTGGAAGCAGACTCGTGACCGCAGTGTTACGCTGCAAACTGGGCTCTGAGCACGGGCAGTTGAATGGACTTGCTGGTCCCTGGTGAACAGAGGCATGGGATGTCCTGTGTGGTCCGTGGTATGTGCGGCTTGTAGGCGTGCCTCGGAAGTCTCGTTCTGCTCTCAGCCTGGAGATTCCAGGGGCGAGACGGAGTTCAGGTGAGCAGAGCAGAGCAGACTGAAGGGGCAGCGGCCTCCTTGATCAGCAGGGGGCTTCATGGGTTGCATGTTGCGTGACCACTCCTAACTCACAAACTCCGTCCAGCACGAGGTTTGCTTGATTGACAAGCACCGTAGCTCCTTCACAGGTCTTTGCTGTTGCATTTGCCTTTTCTCTCCTGAGCAAACGTTTTGTTGTATTGAAGGTTTTACTTATATTTATGTTGAGACCACTTTCATATTTACGGTTTAGCTCCCCCTTGTGTTTCGGAGCTCTCCTTGTTTTAGCTGTCCAGTGTAAACGGTCTGTTCTCACCTTTGAATACGGCAGTTCCCCCCTTACCTGCAGTTTCACTACCCATGGTTTCGGCTACCAGTGGTCAACCATGATCTGAAAATACTGAATGGAAAATTCCAGAAATAAGTAATTCATAAATTTTACATTACACATCATTCTTTTCCTCCTTTCATTCTGAGTAGTGTGATGAAATCTCACACCATCCCACTCTCTCCTGTTTGGGAAGTGAATCATCCCTTTGTCCAGCAGATCCGTGCTGTAATGTGATACAATGAGATATTTTGAGAGAAAGAGAGAGCACATTTATATAACTTTTATTGCAGTACATTATTATAATTTTTTATTTCATTATTCGTCATTGTTAGTCTTACTGTACCTAATGCATACATTAAACTTCACTACAGGTAGGTACATATAGGATAAAATGTAGAATATGTGGGGCCTGTCCATGGTTTCAGGCATCCACTGAGGGCCTTGGAGCATATATCCCCGTGGATAAGGGGGACTGCTGTACTACTGCGAGTCTCGTTGAGTTGGGGACTTGCTTACTGTGTTTTCACGAAGCTCTCTCCCCTTTGGATCACAGAGTGCTTCCTTGAAGGTGTGTGAGAGTCCTTGGCCGTGCTCACGTGCAAAGGAAAGCCTGTAGTGATGCCAGGAACTGAGGCATGGGAGTCACCCAACTTTCGGCTGCAGTTGACCTCCCCCACTTTTTCCCATATTGCAGATGTCCAGTGAAGGGAGGCAGGGAAATGGCCTCACTTGGGGTAGAGGTAACATGCCAAGATAAACTGCAGACGTGATGAGAAAGTGGAATACTGCAAATAGCATGCTGGGCCTTACTTCAAGTGTAGTGTCAAAATAATTCTCAGTGCTGTCACATGGGACAAAGAGTACGAGATGGACAAGAAGGCGGCATATGTCCCCTGCCTTGAAGTCTCATGGCCTGTGAGACCCACACTCAGTTTTTAGTACATTCAGAGGCCCTAGGGGTCTCAGCCTTGGATGGCCCAGGGGCAGTGGTGGATGTGGTTTGAAAACAAACAGGAATGGCAGGACCTGTAAATAAACTGGGGGTAGAACCAGAAGGACAGTAACAGAGTAAGATTGGAAAGGAACGGGTGATCCCAAAATAAATAACGTCGATATCTTATCTTTATCACTGTACTAGGAAATTTGTAAATTATATGTATGTAAGTAGTCAGTAATATAGTATATTTAAAAGTAGCCCTAATTAATGAAATTCAGTGAGATCCTTCTACTTCTCACATGGTTTTAAATCTGTTAAAGCGCTTTCAAATGTTACCTCTCATCCATTTGCCAATAGTTTCTTTGCCTTTGTGGTAACTGCACTATCGCCCAGACAGACGCCCTTTCAACGGAAGGCGTAGCTGAAAAGGGCAGAGAGAATGTGCAGAGTGAATAAACTGGTCAATAGTTTTCTGAAAGATTTTTATTCCAATTAAGCTTCTCTCTTTCTATAAAGTTCTTACAGAAGCTTGGACATTTCATGCAACTTCGTATAAAGAGTTTTTAGGATTTTTATCTCAATCAGTTTGCATTGGCAATGGTGTATTTATTTTCGCAGGACATTTGGGGGTCATTCAGGACACAGGCACTTCTTGGTTGCCTCGGATTGTCCCTGCAGGACATGACCAGTGCTGCCCCAGGCAGCTCTGGATCCTGCTCTGACCCCAACAGGGCAAGGAGTCCTTGGGAACCAAGAGATGTGCCTCTGCGGCTGCTACCCTTTCTGGACCATCCTCCAGGCAGATCCAGAACTCCAGAATCTTCCTCTAGAGGGCGCAGCCTCTTGGATGGGTTTCTTTCCTACAGGGTGTGTTGGCTGGGCTGTCTCCCTGGGCTGGGATGTCCTCAGGGGTGGCCTGGGAGGCTCTCTGCAGAGCCCATGAGAGTACAAGATGGACAAGAAGGGGCTTTCATCCACAAGATCAGATGTGTGCTTGTCTCTGGCCTATACCCGTTAAACTGCAGTGGCCACGTCATCATTTTTACAATCAAATCATTTCTGAGAGTTTCTGAAATGCCCGCTAGGAAGTATTGATAATTGAACTGTTCTGAGCAAGAGGGTTAATTTTCTTTTCTAACAGCTAAACTTTCTCTGAAGAGGACATCAAACAAACCCTAGAGACGTTTTGCACTATGACAGCATCAATGGAATAAAAGTGTATAATTTTTAGAGATGCTTACTTTGAAGAAAATTCATTGAAATGTATCAGATCTGGTATGTTTGATAAAAACAAACAGCCAGTTTTAAACCCAATAGCTTTTTAACCAAAAGAAAAAATGGCGGTGCAGATTGGTATTATTTAGGGAACTTCGATGGTATAAAGTGATGTGCCGTGTGATATTATACAGCCAAGAGTCAGGAAAACTACACTCTAGTTCTAGCATTTCTGCAGAACAGCTGAATTATTTGGGCCATGACCTCTTAGGATCCCAGGGTTGATGTCTCTTAAATGAGAGAGAATGGGCAAGCTGCCCTCTGAGCTTTCTGCCACATTTGAAAGTCCAGGAGTTTGGCAGAAGCCATACACTCTCAGTTAGATATATGACACGATATTTGTCAAATCAAACATACCATCAGTTGTAAGATGCACCATTAATCTGCGTGCTGTTAGGAACGAGACACACTGCCTGTCATAATTTTAAGACTACTCACTCCAAGAAGCTTTCGAGTTTTGAGATATGAAAAATATAAAAAAGGTGTATCTTAAGAGTCTCTAATAAACAGTAATTCTTATCTTACTCATCTAAACAGCCTTTACGGAGTCTTACAAAATACCTACCATATCTAGTCCTTTATTTATGCACTCAATAAATAGTGTAAACCTAGTGCTTACTCTGTTTCAAGGATACAACATGCATATATCAAAATGTATTCAACAATGGAATTTCAGAAGTACGCCTGCCTTTTGTAACGTCAACATGCACATGAAGCTAGTGATTCAGATGAAGATTCAGCTCAAGTGAACAGCAAGGTCTTCTCTCAGGAGAACAGCAGAATCACCAAAATCCTGGTTTCTAATGCAGATATCGCTCTGCAGAAATCTGTAGTGAGAAATGGAAGGCAGGTGAACAAGAATTTCCACAGCAGTTTCTTAGCAATCCAGGGACCCTGTTACTTTTTCAACATTTTTATGAAACTCTTGTTGAAACAAGCACTACTTAATTCCATGACTCTCTCACTCCTTTTCCAGGAGAAATACCACAAGGAATGCGTATGTTTGAAGAACCGTTTTATGCTTTATCACATGTACGTGATGGGTTAGTATGCCACATTGTTAAACTTATTTATACACACTTAAATCTTTATATTATCTCTCTGTGTCTCATAGTACCCTGAGACATAAGTACGTCCTTAAACCAACATTTTGTGGGGAAGGAGACTTCCCCAGAGAGCTCACTCTCAGAGTCGGAATCTTGAGTGCGCTAGACAAGTGACAGAGTAGGCTCATGCAGCCCACATATCTTCACCCAGGGGGTTGGGCTGGGACCTGAGAAAGATGGCAAAGAGTTGGTGGGAAAGGCTTGAATCCCTCTATATAATGGAAACTACGCAGTGCTTTCAAGCCTAATTATATACCAAAACAACCTGTCCCTCTTCTGGAAGGAATGGGCAAAACCCCTAAGTCAGGGATGACTAAGAGAGTTTCTGTTCTCGTTCAGTTTTGATTTCCTGTCTAGAACTGTTCTTGCCACATGGAATATTTGAATATTTCTAATTGGTCTTCTCTTTCAGTCTCTGTTTAGAGTTGGTTTTAAGCACAGATTCCTGACCAGTCACGTTTCCTCCTGCTTCTGAAGGCTGCTCGCCCCGAGATGGCTCTTTCTGGGTTCCCGGGGTCCCGTGTCCGTTCCTCTGGGATCTGAGCATATTGTGTTTTCTAATCAGCCAAGTCTCTTCTCCAAACGGGGGGTGAAGAGAGGAATCCCACACATGGCTCTCTGGGGGCGAACAGGGCAAAAAGTGGCAGTTAGGACACTTTGAGTCATGGTTCAAAGGTTATGGCTGGTTATCTGTTCTGGGTTTCTGTGCTACCTCATTATGTTTTCTTTGTCTTTGTGACAAAAATAATCTTGTCTTTGTCTGAGTAATCTACACTATGGAAACATTTATAGTTGTTTAAATATGTTGCTTAAGTCCATTTCTTATTGAATCTGAGCATCAGGCCATAGTTAGAAACTTCATACACACACAGACACTGAAATCGGTGTTCACTTATGTCATTTTGACCTGCGACATCCCTTCCAGGAACATTATTGTAAGAGTAAGAAGGGCTTATGTTGGTTTCCTTCCCTTATAAATGTCACTGAATTACGCTTTCCTGAAGACTCCTAATTCATATGAGGATATTTTAAATATAAACGTCTCCCCAGTGGTCTTTTGGTTATGGAGAAATTAGCACAGACTAACTATAAAGTGGAGTGTTTGGAAGAATATCCTTGAGGGAAATTGGAGAGCAAGAGGAAAAGAGATTTATATCTTTCATTTAGTGGTAATACTTATCTTATGCAATTTTATATCATTAGGTCCATTAAAGGACAAGAATGTAAAATATGTCCTCCTTGAAGGCTGTTTTTCATCTTTGCATATCATTTTGTGCTTTGAATCAACCAATCACAAGGAAGAGTGCAACGTGGGTGTGCTTTAGTGCTCTGAGTGTTAATTTCACGGGCTCTCCACTGCCCCACGCCAGAGAGCTGAAACACCACAGAGCCTGCCTGCTTAAGTACATAGCCAATTGTCTTCTCTGACTGCCCGTTTCTGAGAATTCCTTTTGAAATCAATAGCAAAAACACCCAGTTCGTTGGTGGGTTCCATGTTGTAAGCTTCCCTCACAAACCACAGCCTGCTCAGGGATCTTTGAATTTCTTCTAGCTGACCAAGTCACAGGAGATTTCTGGGAGTGGAATTATCTGAGAATGTGAGTGCATGCCAGGTAAGGGGGTTCTTTATATCTCTTCACAAACACTTTTCAAATGCATTTCTGCACACCTGGACATGGGAGACTGGGCTTTGCATTTCTTGGCAATGTGCCTAGCACACATAATTTTAAAATACATATATGTAAGATTCAGATAAATTTTGAGAAAAACTCGGGAACTTAAAACGAGATGAGCATTTGGTGCCCAGTGGATTTGCATATAAACCTGGCAGTTTTCTTGGTATTTTCACTCATCAGGAACTGTTATTAAAACAGACACACACTCGATTCCCTTTGGTGGGGTGTGGCAGGCAGAGGGACAGTGGAGTTTCATAGCAGAGTTTTTAAGCATTGCCCTGTTTCACAATTCAAATGGCATTTTAAAAAGGGAATTAAAGATGGTAACATGGTTGATCACATGCATCTAGCCCAGCAGTCAGTGGCAAGTGGTGCTAAGGGAAGATAGAGGCCTTTCCAGGTAAATTGAGGCAGTCAACTGTGAAGCTGTAGAAAGACAGGGCAAGGAGATAAGACCCTTAGGCCAAAGGACTGAAGTCGGATATGGGAAGTCCTCAGGGTGGTATCAGAGGCTGGGAATACTTTCTGAGCCTGGATTTAACCACGGAAGAGCAGAGGGCATCCAGTGCCTTTTAAGATAGAGGTGCTCCAACCTATCGGTGTAGCGCCACACCACCAGCCTTGCTGTTGTTGGGCAGATTCTCTCAGAAGCTGGTTCGGGCATTTTATGTACTGATGGGCCTTTGACATTCTGCTGCTGGGAAAGACATGTGAGGTTCATCAAAAGCGCCTAACAAGTGGTGTCTAACAAACGTTTCTTCTCAGAAGGAAAAAACGTCTGGAAGAAGCTCTGAATGTCAAATGCCTCAAACCATGCCGCCAACTTCCAAGAAGGGTAGGGACCTGGTTGTAAGATCCTGCCACAAAAATCTGTCTGTTCGGTCCGAGTGGACGCAGCACTTTTCTTACAGCACATCTACCAGGACTTAAGAAGTGTACCCCGGTTTTCGTGGCAGGGGCAACAGAACTGTTATCACGATGGCTCATGAGTTAGCTACAGTGTTTCTGAGATGAAGGGATGATGGAGGACATAAGAAGCAATGAGAAAAAGAGGAGAAAAAAGGAAATAAAAAATTCATCCTGTGGAAGCAGGATTCTTCCTGGTTTTAACTAAACACTTGACCAGGAGTGGGTGATGAACTATTTGGGTAATAAGAACAATTAATATCCAGCAGTAGGTAAGAAAGAAAAACACTGTCCACCTGGGTTATATTTTCAGCTCTGCTATCACTGTCTCTGAGACTGAGCCAAGCCTCTTAACCTTTCTAGGGGCTCAGCTTCTCCATCTTTGAACGAGAGCATTAACTCTGAAGTCTCCTCCAGCATCAGCACTCTGTGTCATCAAAACCAGTGCCTGCTACGAGTTACATGTGATGGTCAAGTTGACGTGTCATTTTTCGCAGCCAAAGCATGACCAGAGTTTTGGTTAAACATTATTTCCGAGTGTGCCTCTGTGTTTCCAGAAGAGTTTAGCATTTGAGTTGGTAGACTGAGAGAACACCCTGCCCTCTCCAGAGTGAATAATGGACAGCCTCCAATCAGTTGAGAGCTTGAATAGAACAAAAAGGCAGAAGAAGGGAGAATTTGCTCTCAGCCGCTTGAAATGAGACATCAGTCTTCTGTCTTCAGGTCGGGACTTACATCGTCAGCTGCCCTGGTCCTCAGGCCTTCAGACTTGGACTAGAACTATACCACAGCTCTCCCGGGTCCCCAGTTTTCAAATGATAGATTGTGGAACTTCCTAGCCTCCACAGTCACAGGAACCGATTCCTTATAATAAGTCTCTCTTTCCTTCTCTCTCTCTCTGTCCCCTTACTTTCGTTTCTCTGGAAACTCTGACCAATAACACGCTGTCCACTGGGGGAATGAAGACATTGCGCGAGTCTGGCCTTCTTGTCTCCGATTTCACTGAAAATAACTTGAGGAACTAAACACTTGGCATATATTATCTTTCCTCCCTTCAAGCAGTAATTGATTTTTAGTGGCTTCTTCCTGGGCAGGAATTAGAAACATTATGTGTCCAACAGTGCACTACCTGCAGGGCTCCTAAGGAGAAGATGCTTTTTGCAGCTAGTTCCTTGAGGAGAATGCAGCAGGAGGAGCTCTTTAGCTGTGCGAACAGCTGTCAGAGGGGTAACTCGTCAGCGGAATCTGTGGTCCTCAGGAAAATCAACTTCTCCCAGTGCAGAGTGGCCTGCTTCATAAGAAATGGGGTGGGCTGGTCCCCGACACCCTGACTGTTCCAGCGTGTAGTCAAGGTGTTACTGCATAGTATCAGCATATGGTCAAAGGGAACCAGGAACATATCTGCCAAATCCTGCTTCAGGTCTATTTCTTAAAAGTGGTTAGCTGCCCCTAACTATCAGACGCAGGTGAGGTCCAGAAGAGTTGGCGTTTAGCAAATATGGTTGCTTCCACCAGCTCTCTGAGTCTCGCAGCAGCCTCGTGGGAGCAGAAGGCATGGAGCCACTGACGCAAGGGTATAAAGCGGCGGTGGGAAGCCACGTGGCTGGGGCTTCCAGGGAGGGGGCACCTGTTCGTGGGCATCTGTTCGCGGGCTCTCATTTCTGGAGGACACGTCGGCTTCTAGTCGCCCAGCTCCTCCTCACATCTGCGAGGGGAATTCTTTATGGCAACGTGATTCTCCTCTGGCCTTCATGGGATTTATTATTATTTTTTAAACTGACCTATTTATTTGTTTGATGGAGGATGGCACAAGGCTTAGACTGGTCTCAGCCAAAGGATTGACCTGCTCCTCAGGCTTCTGGTCTGTTGCAGAGGGTTTGGACTGATACCCTTCAGGACGGTTGTTAAAAGAAAGCAGGGTTTTTGAGGCCCACCTGTCTGCTGTTTTCATGCCCCTTTGTCTGTGGAGCTGTCCCCATTCCTTGGTGTGTGGGGGTCCCGGTGGTCCTGTTGCCCTCTCCGCACTCTTCAAGTTTGCTTGTAGCCCCTCCACAGCACTTTGGAAGCAAGATGCTGACTTTATCTCCACTGTGTGTGATAATGACTTGTTTTGTTTCTCCAGGGGCATCTGTACTTTAATAGGGCAACATCCATTAACACACAAGTGATTTCAGGCAAACATCCAGGAGTACTTGAGGGGCTGTTACAGGGATAAGCTTGTACTGCAGTTTTCAGATTACATAATAATGAGGGTTGTAGCCCCCAGTCAGACACAGCTGCTTCTGCCGCAGACCCAGGCATTTTGTAGAATTGCCTGGGAAATAGCCAATGCAAATCTGAACTTATGTTACTTAATTTTTTGGAGAGGGGAGATGATGGATCTTTCTGAGAATATGTTAGGAGCTACAGATCCCCTCCATAGTCCAACAAACGTATCCACACATGTCCACATTTATTTACCATTCTGAGAGGGTCACCAGACTTCCTTGGGATTTGGGGGTTAGAGAAAGCCTGGTATTTGGAGTAAAGAGACCTAGATTTTAGGCCCCATTGTGATCTTCGGCAAGGTCCTTGCTTTCTAGTGGTCACTATCAAAACCCTGGACCAATCAGTGGCTTTCGACTAGGGACAGTGCTGCAGGCATGTTTTACCCCTTACACTAGTCCAGAATATATCTGATCTGGGGGACAGGCAAAAGTTGTTTTGAAAAACATCCTCACGTGAGCGGACAGGCCTCCATGGGGTTGGGAAGGCCAGGGCAAGGACACCCCTAGGAGGAACTCTGGCTCCAGTGTTCTGTGACTCCGGTTTGGCTCCAGAAATTCTACTGCACAGAGCTGAGAGGCTGCTGTGCCGAGACCTAGTGGGGAGAAGAGGATGTGTAGAAGGCTGGAAGCCTGGCTTTCCTCTTCTCGCAACTCTGTCCCGTTGTCTAATGGGGGGAGGTGGTAGGGAGGGAGCAGAACCCTTCTAGAGTTTTCTCTTCCTTGAGAGCCCATTGACTTGGGAGAGAATTTATTTATTCCATCTTGGGAGCATATAGGATCTAATTTATCTTTGCTTTTTGAAAACCTATATACTTGGCATATTATAAAGACAGAATAAAT
>PVKM010021695.1:0-22364 GCA_004027735.1 Carollia perspicillata | reverse complement strand
AAAAAAAATTAGGGGATTTTGTTGGCCAAGAAAATGAACTCTTAGTTGCTTATATTGTAGATGATGAAGTGATTGGTTGAAAAAATAATCTATTTAAAACAGGAGTTAGCAAACTTTTTCTGTAAAGGGCCAGGTAGTACATATTTTGGAGTATGTGAGCAGGCCAGATAGCTTCCTGCGACTACTCTACTCTGCCATGAAAGTGGCCTCAAATGATATATAAATGCAGTGGGTGTGGCTATGTTCCAATTCGACTTTATTTACAAAAACAGGCAACAGGCTGAATTTGGCCCAGGAACCAGTAGTTTGCTGGCCTCTGACTTTGAATAATACCTACGCACAATTTCTGTGGATTAGATGGAAGTACCAGCATCCTTCTGTATTTGTGTATAAAAATATTTTTGCATACATTGTTTCATTTGCTCCTTATAATCTGAGGTTTAACGGGGCATATATTGTTCCATTCTTTATACAGATGTTGACACAAAGTGCTTTCCATTGTAACAAAGGTGTCAAGATACATCAGCTGAAATTGCATTCCCTTCCTGATTTTGTTACATGTATTGGAAGCAGCTGTCATTTTCATTATTTTTGTTAACATCTTTAGGAAGTTAAATATTGGTTTGAGCAGTGTTTCTTCACACTGGTATCCAATACTTACTTGCTTGTAGGTGAATTCCATGAATTTATTTCATTTATTTATATGTTACATATCCTGGGCTAATTCATCATGCAGCTAACTTGCATTTATGTGTGCCATTTTTGTGTACATCTTAGGAGCTAGAGATGCTCTCAGGCTGTCGTTTTACTGAGTGTGAGAAGGTGGCCCGGAGATGGAAAACTTCATTCTGTACGAGGAGATTGGCAGAGGAAGCAAGACCGTTGTCTATAAGGGGCGCCGGAAGGGAACCATCAATTTTGTAGCTATTCTTTGCACCGATAAGTGCAAAAGGCCTGAAATAACCAACTGGGTAAGTCAAGTATGTTTTTCTCCCTCTGGTAGAGGACAGCGTTTTTAAAAATAGTTTAAAAAATAAATTAAAAAAATAATTGTCTTATTATGATATCCTATAATTTTGTTTCTTGCCTTTTTCAGGTAATATGATAACACTATCATTTCTGTGTTGACATAAAATTAAATAAACATTTTGATGTTGGCCTAACATTATTTTGTAAGTTGATATACAACTTACTTAACTATTGTTGTATTATTGAGCATTTAGGTTGTTTTACCTTACTAAGGCTGATTATCAAAATAGTGTATACTTAATATAGGAAATTGAAAAAGAGAAGTAGAAAGAATAAAAAAACCAGTAACTCTGCTAATTACAGTAGCTTTTTTGATGAATACCTTTCCGCCATTTTCCTGTGAATACTATTTCTTTTGCAATAGTATATTTACCCAAATACACAAAACTGAATGGTGCAAGTTTTTAAAAAGTCATTTTTTAAGATAATATGCTAAATTAGCATTTTTCCATGCGACTGGCCTTTATAACCATCATTTTGATGTCTATAAAGAATTCCACCAAATGAATTCAATTATTTTTACCCATTCCCCAATTGTGGATTTAGGTGTTTTTTTACCAGATGCAAAGGTTTAAAAAAATTGTTTTTTAGTTTGAACGGTGTGTGTTTTTCTAGGTGCGCCTCACCCATGAAATTAAACACCAGAACATTGTGACTTTTCATGAATGGTATGAGACCAGCAACCATCTCTGGCTCGTCGTGGAACTCTGCACAGGTGAGCCATGCCGCGGAGGTTTGGTTGCTTCCCTTTCTTTTGCAAATGTAAGTGTCGGTACTACTAGCTACGTTGACTTGAAAATCTGTAGTTCGATGGACATTAGGGAAGGGTAATGAGCTAAGACGTAGGGTAAGAAAGAGATTTATGTAAAATTCAGTTTGGGGTTAAACATCCTTGGTATCAAATATTACTAAACCATCTATATAAACCATCTGAGAAACATTTTTTTAGTGGTAATTTATCAAGCAACCTTTTTGATTTGAACAAAGTATTTTAGGTCAACTAGCTATTAATTAGGTTACTAATTTACACAGTGATTTTTTGGGAACAGTACTTGCTCTTTATAGAAGTTGCAGCAATGCGGAAAAGTGTAAATCTGAATCAACAAATGCTACCGCTTAGGAATAGTTAGAGCTAGCATGTCACAGCCCGTGCTCGGTACGACTTCCCAGGACTGCGCACAGGGAGAAAGGTGGCTACATACATAGATGTTATCTGGCTTTTAGTTTCAGTGTCTTTAGAGAAAAAAAAAAAAAAACTGGCAGAGAGCAAGACTCTCGTCTATAAAGGGCGCCGGAAGGGAGCCATCAATTTTGTAGCTATTCTTTGCACCGATAAGTGCAAAAGACCTTATGTCTTTTATACGTCTGTTTATACTTTGAGGAAAATAAAGAATCAAATATTAAGATACATTGCAATTATTTGCAGTTTTATGAGCTTTACCTACTGGCACTCAGAATTTGTAAGACTGAATCATTTTTTCGAGTCAGTGGGTCTGTGGTCTCATTGTGTCCCCAGGAGGGCACACTGTTGAGGTTGTCAGGGGACTCTCTCGGGGTTACTTCTTGCTTCCACTGTGGTTTCTGACCCCTGACCAGTGCGATCACGTAACTTTATGCCTCCTCAGTGCTGCCTCACCCACCGAAATGGAACAAACAAAACCAAAAGCACCTCCTACCTTCGTCACAGTAACCCTGATCGAACTTTCAGATGCCAGCTAAGGCTTCACTTTCTCGGACCCTGGCGCTTGTTTTAATCTTGACCCTTAAAAAAAGTTTCTTTCTGGCACTTGGATGGTAGAGATGGGACTGGGACCCCGGAAGGGTGCAGAGATGGAACTCCCCCTGTGCCTGCCTTTGGCGCATTATTGCATCAGTGGTGTGCACTGAGGGTGTGATTTTCTAACAGTTAGGGAAAGGCCCCGCCATGCAGTACTTGGCAGAACGTGGCCTGACTTCGCACAGGAGTGAAAGTGACTACACTCTGCAGAATGCCATTTAAACGCACTGCTTGGGTTAGTGGTTACCACGGATTGTTGCGGCTGTGGGTTTCCTCAGGGGTCTGGAATGAGAACTCCTTTACCCCGCCCACTCTCTCCTTGACCAGGCCTTGACCAGGGCTGAGCTGGCCCTGGAGCGTGGACGCGGATCCCTGAGAGGGCGCGTGCCGGCTGTGCCCATGACACTGTGCGTTTCCCCTCCGAGGCTGTCCAGGTGTCCCGACCTGGTCTTGTTCTTCCCGCTCAGAGTCTCCCAGCGTGGAGCCTCCTGCAGGCGCAGTGTCATGCTGGGGGTTTAAAACCGGCGATTTGGTCACACTTGCAGGTGGCTCCTTAGAAACGGTTATTGCTCAAGACGAAAACCTCCCCGAAGATGTCGTGAGAGCATTTGGGGTGGACCTGATTGCCGGACTGCACCATCTGCACCAGCTTGGCGTTCTCTTTTGTGACCTTTCTCCTGGGAAGGTAAGGCTTTGATTCCCTAACTGCTCCTGTCTGAATTCGCAGTGCTTTCTCACCGGTCGTTTTACTCTCAGGTGCAATTTTAGGTGCAGAGCATCTTGAAATTTTAAGTTAGCACTTTTTGTTAAATAAAAGGAAACGGCATTTTAGCTCCCTGTGTGGCAACCCACTGAAGTCTTTCTGGAAAGCAGCGCTTCTTCCCCTCATACCAGAGCTTTGAGAAGTTGCCACTGCTGCCCAAGTGTATTGCAAATGATGAGGTCAACAGGTTTGCAAAATAAGGCTCTTTGTTCTTCTTTTTTAAAGATTTTATTTGTTTATATTTAGAGAGAGGGGGAGGGGTCAACAGGTTTGCAAAATAAGGCTCTTTGTTCTTCTTTTTTAAAGATTTTATTTGTTTATATTTAGAGAGAGGGGGAGGGGTCAACAGGTTTGCAAAATAAGGCTCTTTGTTCTTCTTTTTTAAAGATTTTATTTGTTTATATTTAGAAAGAGGGAGGGAAACACAGGCATGTTACCTGTGACCAAGAAACGTTGATTGGTTGCCTCTCATACGCGCCCCGACCCTGGCCGAACCCGCACCCCAGGCCTGAGCCATCAAACTGGCCACTTCACTCGAGGGATGACGCCCTGCCCACCGAGCTGCACCGGTCAGGGCCAGACTCTTCATTCTTACAGGACACCATTATGAACCATTATTTTAATTTGATAATGGCGTTTTGGCGATTTCTGTTTGATTCCTGATATTAGGGATCACACATATATATTTTTTGCTAATATAATCCCCTGTAACTACATGTGCTACAGTGTAGCCATCCTGAGCCCACTTAGTTCTTCCTCATGGTCTGCACTGATGTCCAGGAGCCTTGCGCCCTGGCCGAGGTGCCCTCTTCCTCTCTGTGCCTTCGGCCGCGTCTCTGGGCCGTTGGAAGGGTTACATGTCATATGCAGGAGAAGCTTCTGGGACACTTCCTGGTGCGTGATCAGTGGACTCAGTTATTGTCTTCGTGAGGACATACTCTTAGGGACTGTGTCAATTACTGGCCCAAGTGGCTCCTTTTCCTTTGTCAGTGTGTACACAAGGAAGTGAAAATGAGTTTTTTCTTGTTAAACATCATTGCAAGACATCTGTATAAAAACATAATTCAACCTAGAAAACTCCATAAAAACGCCTCTCAGTGAGTAAGGATTTTTATTTGAAACACTCCCATACTTGCCTGAAGTCTGCAGTCACTTAATTGTGGGTGTACAGGCCTGAAGGTGGCGTCTAAATGCATAGGTGTGGTTTGTTTCAATAAAGCTTTATTTCATGGACATTGAGATTTGAATTTCATATAATTTTCTTTTGTTTATTATATTTTTAGACAGAGGGGAAGGGGAGAGAGGGAGAGAAACATCCATGTGTGGCTGACTCTTGTGTGCCTCCCACTGGGGACCTGGCCCCCAACCCAGGCATGTGCCCTGACTGGGAATCAACTGGTGATCTTTGGGTGTACAGGCTGGTGCTTCATCCACTGGGCCACACCAGCCAGGGCCTGAATTTCATATGATCTTCACATGTCAAGAAATATGATCTTACTTCATTTCTTCAACCATTTAGAAACGCCAAAGCTACTCCTAGCTCCTGCCCACACAGCCATGGGCACTGGCCGGGGTCTGGCCCAGAGGCTGTGGCATGGGAGCGGGAGCTATTGCATGGGGTCTGGTGTCAGCTGTTGTGACCTGGGAAATCCAGGCTGATGAGCAGTGTGACTTTTATTCTAGATCTGGGGTGGCCGGGTTCGGGCAGGATGCCCAGTCCTGGCAATGGATTTCACTGGAACACAGCCACACCCTCTCTTTTATGTATTGTTGGTGGCTGCGGGGCTGAGTGGTCGGGACAAGGACTCATGGCTTGCCAAGTCTGAAAGATTTACTAACCTAAAAAAAAAAAATTGCTGACCCCTCCCACTGGTTCTCAAAGGTGTTCCCCGGACCAGCGGCATTAGTGTTACCTGGGGCTCACAGGCAGTGCAGGTTTGTGGGCCCACCCCTGGCCCGCTGACTCAGAAATCCTGGCAGTGGTGGGGACTGGTGGTTTTTTTTCAACAAGTCTTCCAGGGATCCTGGTGCTTAAAACCATTTAAAAGTCACCGGGACTCTTAACAGACATCCTTAGTATTTGTGATTAGAGGTTAAAGGCCAACTTTGCTTTGCTTTGACAAACAAAAAGCCAGCTGGCTCATTGCAACTTCCTGTAAATATTTTTAATGACTCTGGAGAAAAAAAACTAAAAGTCACAGGACATTGGTTCCTGGCCTGGTTTCAGCAATCAACAGATAACTTCTAATCACTAATTATATTAGCGGACTCGGGTGCTCAGCACACGCCAATCACTGTTCAACGCCCTTTGCGAGTGTAACCTTAGTTAATCCTCACAACAGTCTGAAGGGTCAAGTGTGATTTATTCCATTTTGTAAGCGAAGAGACTGAGCCTTAGAAATGTTAAGTGAATTCTGCAGGTCAGATCGCCTGTGCGTGCTGGGCGTACGGCTCCAATTTAGACCTCTAGCTCCAAAACCCGAGTTTTAACCGTATGTTCTGTAAACGATACCTCTGGCAGGTGGGTTTGCAAGTCCTTCTCTAGCTGTCGGTGAGGACCAGGGAGTGTAGATTGTTCCACATACACTGTTCGTAAAAGCCTGAGGTGTCCGCTCTGTGGTCATATGATGTTTGTGTTATATGCATCTGAGAATGGACCATTTCATATTTGACTTATTCTTACTGAAATGTGGGGTTTATTTTTCTCGAGATTCTTTTTACAAAAAAATGTAAGCGTTGGGTTTTATGAGTTGGGATGAAGCAAGAAAGCCACTGCTCGAAGTGCTTCCACGAGGTTATGAGAAGCACTGAGGCAACTGCATATTGAATCGGGTCCGTGTTTATTTTTCCATCTGCATAGATACTCTTAGAAGGGCCCGGCACACTGAAGTTCAGTAATTTTTGCCTGGCCAAAGTGGACGGTGAAAATTTGGAAGAGTTCTTTGCTTTGATGGCAACCGAAGAAGGCGCCGGTGACAGTGGCGAAAACGCTCTGAAGAAAAACGTGAAAAGTAGAGTCAGCGGTAGGTGGGGCGCGTAAGGTCACAGCTCTAGTTGTGGACCGTTTATTTTGCGAGTCACACGATGTGTGGGTAATACTAGTGACCAGGGGAAGTCCGGGCCTAGTGCTGGCTTCGTCGATGGCCTCAAGTTTCCCATGCGGACCTCCTGCCGTGTAGGGCGTGGGGCCCAACGGTCTGTGTCTGATCCTTGGCTCCCCCTGGCCCCGACCTCGACTTAGAGCCCGAGGAGCAGGTGTTCCGTCTCACTGTTTGCAGACTCATCAGCTCCTAGAACAGCACCTGACCCTCACGAGCGGCTCAGTAGTTGTTTGTCCGACGTCGCTGAGCAGCTGATATTTGCAATTAAGGAACATTTTTAGGGGTGCACCCTCGGGAGGTGGTTTTGACAATGAGCTGGGGCCTGGCGTGTTAGCTGTACCTTAGGGGAGGGGGTGAAGTGCGGTTTTGTAGACGGAACTTTTGAGAGAAGCAGGAGAGAGCTTTCCTCTTCAAGTTCCCTGGGCAGGTGCTTGAGACTTGGGGCCCCTGAAGCTCTGGTACACTCGCCGGGAAGGGAGGGGCCCCAGGGGAGAGGGCGCGTCCTTAGGCTTCCTGATCATGTGGCTTGGGGTGGGGGGGGATGAGGGAATAGGGTGGGGAGCAGCAGTTTACTGGGGGCCCCACACATATGACCACTGGAAATCTAACTGTCAGGGCCAGTCCTGTGTGTGATGAAGTTTCATGTCCAGTATGAAGGCTTTTAAGGTCCCCAAGTGTCACTCCACAGGGTGACTGGCATTCTGTGAAAGCAAATACCGTGGACCATGTTAGAAGAATATTAAGTTTTAGATGGTTACTTCTTATTTTACTATAGAAAACAAGGAAGGCAATAAATCTCAAGAATGCATATTTGAAATATTCCCCTTTAGTAAGAGGTGGAGGGCTGTGTGGTGGAGAAACAGGTCAGAGTTTCTAGCAGTGACGCTCAGCTATGTGTGCCTGTAATCTAAGAGTAGCCCCCACGATGGATCCTTTGGCCAAGGATGGAGGACACTGTCATAGCCGTCTGTCCTGATCATCGGGTGTCACCGAGGTTATAGGCCACTCACCTCCACGTCCCTGTGCTATAAAAATGAAACCACTCCTGGTTCTCTGGAGCCTTACAGCCTAAGTGTGGCGATGAACAGGCGCTTGAAATAAACGCCTTGCCTTTGACACGTGTGAGTGGCAGGTGTCGTGGCGGGTTGACGTTGGTCTCTAGCTGGGGTGACAACCACAGAGAGTCTGCTGACTTGGTGTCAACCTGAGACACTGATGCGCACAAAGAGAGAGAAAAGGCTGGTTGACTGCAAAAAGGTAATATTGCAAAGAATTTCTCAGGACACCTGAATCCTAGTCCTGCCTTTGCTTCTGGGTGTTCTTGAGAGTAATGACGTAGCTTCTGGCAGGCTTACTTTCCTCTTGGGTGAAGTTAGGGGGTGGGACTGGTTTCTGGCTCCCGGACTTCAGGCCCTGGGAAGCTAGATGAATGAATGAAGTGGCCCAGTGTTCGACTGAGAGAGAAGCAGGATTTCAAGTTCAGCATCTCCTGCCTGTGGGTTAGGTCTGATCCAGATCTGATTCCCGACGGCCCCTGCTCTTGGGGTGGCCGACGGAATGCCCATCACTGTGCTTCAGCCACAGGGCGCGTAATTAACCACGGCCCCCCTGCCACTCGAGGAGGAAGTCCAGTGCTGCTCTTGCTCTGAGGACCTACGTCCCCCGGGCTGCCTCCAGCCAGCACCTGCGCACGGTGGGAATACTCGGGGAGGCCCATTCCTGGGAGATGCGCAGATGACTGCGTTGGTCTGGGAGTTCCCGATGGCCTTGCCCACCCTTTCTCACGGTGTACACAGTCGAGGGTATCTCCCAGTCCTCTTCCTGCCCTCGGGGTCCAGCCGGCATGGTGGTCTGGCCAGTCGCCCCCTTTTTTCTCACGTGTATTTTCTGTGATAAAACCCTTACAGAGCCTCGTACACTGGAACCTTAAAATTAGAAAACATTAAAAAACAGTGAAATACCCCTGAAGTTATACTCGTGTGCACACTTTCCTCCCACGTATATATATTTTTTACCCCATCAGGACTATCCCAGGTAGGTTTGTGTTGAGGACAATGCAGACGCCTAACAGACTTGTTTACTCTTTGTTTCTAGGATCTCTCGTGTACACAGCACCCGAGATTGTAAAGGGCAGTGACTTCTCCATCGCCAGTGACCTCTGGTCTTTGGGCTGTCTGCTGTATGAGATGTTCGCAGGTGACTACTTCCTGGTTCATTGTGCACCCAGAGCTGGACACACACAAAGGTTAAACCTGCAGCTTGCAAACATTTTACCTATAAGGTGTGAAAAAGCCGGCTCTTCTAAATCTGTGTACTGATTTTGCCTGGATCGTTTGGGGTCCAGGCACGTGCGGGTTCCTATTTTTCATGATAATCACCTGGAATGTCGACATTTTCCTAACTATTAAAAAGCTGTGATTAGTAGTAGAAATCCCTGTGTCAGGTACCTGGGACTGAATGATTCACATGTTCAGCAGCCCACGTAAACCCTGGATCATGGTAGTGGTCCATGTGTGATTTTGTGTTTTGTATATGGGGACCAAATTTTGAACATTAGAAATATAAAAATACGCAGTGTGCTGGTATACACGAGACATTCAATAATTAGTTGTCACTGTATACATATTTGCCAGTTGTGTGATCCCAACCTATCTGCACTTGGGATTTGTTAAGAATTATCGGTGATGGCAAACCTGTGTAATTGACAGGTTTTCATGTAATTTCAGGAAAACCTCCATTTTTCTCAGAAAGAGCTTCAGAATTAATTGAAAAGATTTTTTATGAAGATCCTTTGCCACCTATTCCAAAAGGTAGGATTTTTACTATAAATGCAGTTAATTTACACTTTACACTGACTAAAAGGTACACTTTAATTGTCTATTTTTATCAATTCATAATCTCCCCAATTCGTATTTTATGAATAGTCCCAGTTGGCCCTGGCTGGTATGGCTCAGTGGACCGAGTTCTGGCCTGCAAACTGGGGTGTCAGTGGTTCGATTCCAGGTTGGGGCACATGCCTGAGTTGCAGGCCAGGACCCCAGTGGGGGGCGCTCGAGAGGCAACCACACATTGATGCTTTTCTCTCTTTCTCCCTCCCTTCCCCTCTCTCCAGAGAGGAAAAAAAAATTAAGATTTTTTAAAATCTTAAAAAAACATAGTCCCAATTTATATTTTTAGGAATGTTAGCTTTCCCTTTGCCAATTAAAAAAAATACTGAAATGGAAAGCAAAATACAATGGTTTCCCTCATTTGAAAACACATTATTTTGTGCTCCTATAACAAGAGATGACTGGTTTAAAGATTTAGAAAACTCAAACTGTTAGTTATTTTTTGTGCATGTACCATTTACATAATTTGGACTTGTGTCCTTTGTGAAATAACGAACTACTTATTTCTAATTAGTGTTTGAATGGTAATGGATCAGGCCTTCACAGCCCTTATCGTGATGAATCAGAATGCTACTCTGACAAGTTTTTAGTCTTTTAAAGGAGATATAATTATAGTATTGTAAGTGTTGAAATTTTAATCGTAAAATCATGATTAGTATAACCATCCACCATTAACAATTTTAAGGAAAAAAAACAAAAAAGGCCCAAACATAATAAAGCAGTTTGTTGTACATCACAAAAAAAGTGAATCTTAAGACACAAAAACAGGACTTTACAAAAGATGTTGGTAATTTTTAAAAGAAAAAAATCTTCAGGATTAATTAATGGAAAAAATAGGAATACAGAATATTTTCAAAATTTCAAGAATCACCCTCAGTGAAAAAAATAAGACTCTGGATATTTTGAAAATAGTCTATATTTTTTAAAACAAAACACTGCATTTTTTTCACTAACTTTGTCTTAGTTTTTGTAATAATCAGTCATTGCTATTTCTTATATCAATGACTTTTAATGCAGTATCGATTATTGTTTTCTCCTGTAAGTTAAAGATTTTTATGCAGGGAAGAAATCTGAAACAAAGGTGCCATAGGTCCAGTCGAGATACCACTGGTGGCCAAGGTTGCTTCTGTCATGGTCCTCTGTCGAACCGTGGCCAGAGTGCCCGACGGTGCCATCTGTTCCGACTGCTCTGTCTCAGGGGTGCGTGGCGGTGTCATTGGCCATCGTCTTCACGGCCCCTTCTTTCATCTATTGCTGATCATTTATTTGGTCATGGGATATACTCGTATATTTGTCTAGTTAAAGAAGGCAAAACTTGGAGGTTTAGAAAATTGAACAATATCAGAATATTGTGATGCTTATTATTTTTCCTGCTGAAAATGAAGAGGGATTGCAAGTATTCCAGTCATCGTATATTATAAAGCAAAGCTGGTCAAATTAATAATGCCTCAGAAAATGAGGCATAACTAATAGTTGAAGACAAGGGTGTGGGTTTGTCAGAATGGGTCATCCTTACTGGGATTATTCAATGAAGTAATTTTAGAGGTTAGTCAAAGTTTAGTTTTTGAGATTCATATTTTTTGCAGTCTAGGAAAAAATGCTTTTTCAAAAAATTGATTTGAGAGAGAGACATATTGGTGTGGGAGACAAACACTGATTGGTTGTTTTCCATATGCGCCCTGACCAGGGATCAAACCTACAGCCTAGGTATGTGCCCTGACTGGGGATCGAACCTGAAACCAACTGAGCCACCCAGCCAGAGCTAGGAAAAAACGTCTTTTTAAAAAAAAAATTAAAAAATATTTTGTGCCCCTCTACCCCCTATTTAAATGAAAGCTTAATTGTTACTGATAGATTCAGTGTTCTCTGTAAAATAATTTATGTGCTTAACATACTGTGACTTTAAATGTTAATGCAGGGTGTGTATTAATCTTCTTATCCCTTTTTTCCACCCTTTTTGGGAATTAATTTGTGCACAGATTCTTCTCTTCCTAAAGCTTCTTCAGATTTTATTAATTTGCTTGATGGTTTACTTCAAAAGGATCCTCAGAAAAGGTATGTATGGATGATATTGTAATATGAATGAATAGCAGAATCCTCTTTTTTCTTTCATGTGCTTCTGAAACAGTACTGTTCTTAATATATAAGGAGGCGTTCAAATTACTCTTTTTAAAAAGAAAATCTGAGTTTGCGCTGGGTGTTTTCTCTTGGCAGGTGTTTTTAAGCGTGAGGAATTTGAAGTCACTCTCTCTTTCACTGTATTAAGTAGCTGTCGAGTAGCTGGATGGGTTTTCCTGGGACTCCCGAATCCAAGCCCCGTAGTTGTTGTCATCGTAGGTTTCAGGCTGCACCTGCCTGAGACCCTTGGGCTGGGAGCCGTCCCGCCGAGGTCGCCAGTGCAATGACACTGAGTGGAGTTTCAATGTGCAATGTGTGTTATGATGCTCCTGTCAGGACAGCAGGCGCAGTGTGACTTTTCTGTGTTGTGGCACGCATGGGGAGGGGGTCTGCCTGGTGGTTCTGCCACTAGGTCACTGCGGGGAGGGGGACAGAGTGTTAAACGGGTATTGGGGTCTCTGCTTCAGGGTGCAAAATGATGAATGTATTTGGTATGGCATATGAAATACTCCATTCTCTATCTTCATGACATATAAGGGAGGACCTGCAGGAGGAAATGAGGAAATGCTGGTTCTTTTTTTTTTTTCTCCTTTTTAAAGATTTTATTTATTTATTTTTAGACAAAGAGGAAGGGTGGGAGAAAGGGGGGGAGAGAAACATCAATGTGTGGTTGCCTCTCAGGCGCCCCCTGCTGGGGACCTGGCCTGCAGCTGAGGCATGGGCCCTGACTGGGAATGGAACCTGGGAATGCCCCTTTCCTTTACAGGCTGGTGCTCAATTCACTGAGCCACACCAGCCAGGGCAAAATGCTGGTCCTTGTATAAGTTGTAGGACAAACCTCCTGTGCTTGTAATAGAATGCTGTTAGGATCAATGTTATTTTGGTGGATAATCTTCCAGATATCTTTTGATAGAATATAAATATACTTTATTTAGGATGATATATCTACAATTCCACATATTTATATCTCTATATTATATGCTTTTTTTGCATAAATGGGACCACTTCATAGCCTACTTTTTTCTCTCTGTATATATCTGCTTAGTCATTTTGAATGGCTGAAGCATGTCCAAGCAATAACCTTAAACAATAAACAGTTAGAATGTGTCTTGCTTTAGAACATCACACATACCACTACAGCAGATGTCCTTTGGAATACTTTTGTTGCTGTTTATTTGGGCAGTTTCCTCTTTTGGATACATTTCTTAGAGTGGGTTGCTGGCCCAAGGCTGAGAACGTTGTAGAGCTGCCACACGTTTGCTGCCTCCCAGGAACGGTTTGCACACCCAGCAGTGTCGGTGAGCTCTTTCCCTGCTGCTGTTCCATCCCTGCCGTGGGCTCTGTTGGTCTCAGACATTTTCACCCATCTAATGGATGGAAAAGGAATTCCATTTTATTGGCAACTTTATTTCTCCATTAGTGAATTGTAAGAGCCCTTGTGTAACAAGGATATTCTGTATGGTTGCAAATTCTTTCTCTTTATCATCGGCGTTATAATTTTGATCAATACAGAAATTTTGAGTAAGTTACCAAATACAAATTATTTTCATTTTTTGTTTTTAAATTTTAATCAGCCTTGACCTTTCTGAGTCTGATGAGGATACCTAGAGGTACAATAATGTATTATTGGTAAAGCTTAATGTTCGAGGGTGAGTCTGGGTTTTAGATAGAGCTGAGAGTCACTGTCATGTGGGTGAACTAGCCAGGTAAGATCTTGACACCTTAACAGAGGTGTGGCAGCGTGTAGTCATGAAGCAGATATTCTCGTTTATTTCTGAATGAAGTCCTAAAAGTGAACTTCCAAAAATGGAATGTGTAAAACAGGTAAGGTACCCTAGGATAAGCTTGCCTGTTTTGGAACAGAAAAGGTGACAGAATTACAGGTTGAAAATACGTGATCTGTTTACTTTAAAATTTTAAATTATTTATAAATTTCCTAATTGACCGTTTTGAGGGCCTGAAATTTTTTTTTTCAACCAAACTCCATGGAATAGGAATCCTGAGAGCTCTAATACTTAGTGGTCAGACTCATTCTGTACCACTTAAAGTTTCTGGATTATTGCTGTTTCAAAGAGGTTAATTACATACTGAAATGAAGGAGTAAAATATGGAACAATCTCAGAGGTCCATTTTTATGAGGCAGGTTATAAATTATGAAATTTGATTCACGTAATTGGGGTATGTCTTGGGAGTTCTCCACGGTAAAGTCACGTTAACATAGGATTTTAACATTTATGTCTTATGAAGATTAACGTGGGCAGGTCTACTGCGACACGCATTTTGGAAGGATGCTTTCACTAGAAAAGATCAGGACTCGGGCGCCGAGGATTCCAGCATCAGGTAGGAGAAGCTCATCTCGGTGGGTGGGGCATGGTCACGAAGCACTCACACCCATTGCTATTCTAATAACACAGCTTCAACCACAGGAATGTCTATGCTTCCATGATAGAAAAACCAGGCGTTTGTTTAAGGGCTGTTTAAAGACTTTAGTCCTGACATTTTTATCTTGAAGATTTTATTTATCTGTTTGTAGAGAGAGGGGACGGGAGGGAGAAAGAAAAGGAGAGAAACATCCATCGATTGCCTCTGTATGTGTCCTGACTCAGAGACCGAACCTGTAACACAGGCATGTGCCCTGACTGGGAAGGGATCAAAGCCGCGACCTTTCGCTTTTCCCATCAGTTGTTTACACTCCAGCCAGTGATTTAGGACGGCAGTCAATAGTTCTTTTACCCACCTTAAGTGGCTTCCTGCCTTGCAAGCACATGGTAGGACCTCCTTTCCCCCCTTCCAGTTATGTGTGGTTATGTGACTTGCGTTGGCCAATAGAATGGGGGAGAAGTGATGGGTGTTATTTCTGGACAGGACCTCTAAGAGCCCGTGTATGATTTGCCACACTTCTCTGTGTGAAATAATTGGGAAGAGAATGTCAATATGGAGTTGTGGTCGGGCTGGGTGGGTGTTCAGTGACCACGAGGACATAGCTTTCCCACCAGCCTTCATGGCTGTGCGTGTGACTGAGTAAGACGTAAAGTTAGGAGATTCTCAGCCACTGGCGTTTGAGGCTTGTATGTCACCCCAGCATAACCTAGCTCATCCTGACTAGTGTACTTTATTATAAAAGTCTTCTTCGCCCAGGCCACCTACGACGTGATGGCATTTCGGAAAGAACAGATGAGCAGTAGTTGCATATAGAGGCAAAGTCCTGTGAATTGAGTTTTACCTCCCTCAACTCACATGGTCGTCTGATTCTCAGTTTTTATGTTGGAAAATTCAGTGGGTGAGACGGAGAAGGCTGAATCCTATTTCAAGTCTTTCCCAAACGGGAGTTTCTCTGAGCCGGCGAGCTTCCTCGGGGCTCTCACCGTCGTCTCGGGTCCTGCAGAAGGCTCGGCTCTCGTCCCCTGCGTCAGCGAGTCACAGGACACCTCTGACCTCCGTCCACCCTCTTCCTTCGAATCTCTATGCCTTTCGCTTCCTTTTCCTGCCTTATTGCCCTCGATGGGATTTTTTTTCCCAGTAAGATACTGAATCAAAAGGGATGAAATGAGCATCCTGGCCTGGTTTCTTTGTAGGACGAAAGCCCCTTTCTGCATCAAGGACGCTGAGCCGGAGGTTTCTGTAGCTGCCCTTTTTCGGTTTGAATGGCTGTCAAATTTGATCAGGTGTCTTTACATGTTAGCTGATACGATCACGGGGTGTTTCTTGTGGTGGATCCTGGCCTGCAGGATCCGTGGATGCTGTGGCTGCTAGAGAACAAATACACACGGACAACAGAAGTCCTGTGGAGAAAAAGGGGCGGCACGGCCACTCCCTGAGAGAGAGAGGGCCCAAGGGCCCAGTCCCTGCCTGGACAGGCTTTTATTGCTTTTCTGGGCACATTACATGGAGGGTAGTCTTCATTTTGCACAGGTTCACTGCAGGGGACTACCTTTTACAGAAAACAAAGGGAAGCATGTTGCTAATTACTTCAAAGAGAAGAATGTTACAGATCAAGGGGAAAAGAGGTTGGACTGGTTACCCTCCGTACTTGGGAGGTTTAGCTCAGATTTAGGAAGCTGCAGTAAGCCCTTGCTGCCTCAATTCGGGGTGAGGGAGTTTTAGCAAAAGCAAGTCTCATAGCAGTCTAGGCACAATGCAGGCCTGATTCCCCCCGGGAGAACCTCCCCACAGGCATGGTCCTGTGTGCTACTCGCTCTCCACTGGTTTTCCACGTGAATGCTGAGCTACATTTCCACGCCACATGAAGCGGTTCCCTCCAGTTTCTTATGTAGACTCTCATTATGGTCTCTTTCATAAACTGGTTTTCAAATACTGAACCAGCCTTGCATTCCCACAATAAACCCCACTTAGTCACTGTTTTCTACTTTTTATGTCTTGCTGGGTGTGTTTGTGGCCAGTAGCTGGAGGACAGAGAGAGATGTAAATAAAGAGAGCAGAGCCACGGGCATTTGCTTCCCCTTCTTGGGACCATAGCTTTTTTCCTTAGAGAAGAGGATGCCCCGCCCTCGGAGTGGTAGGCAGGGGCCAGAAGCCGCTGCCGTTCCCAACCAGCTGCTGCAGGAATACCTGGAGGTCGGGGCAGGACCACGGGAAAAAACAGAAACAAAACCTGGGCGACTTCCCCTGCTCTGACCCAAGGGGGCCCCTTTCCTCTTCCTTGCAATGGAAATAGAGGGCTTCTCCCTGGGCTTCTCTGCACCCGCTGCCTGTGAGCCCGGGCTGGGCAGGACTGGAGGGGAAAAGGCACTGCAGGACTCACTGGAAGGGAGACTCCCTGCTGGTTGACTGGTACTTGGAGTTCTGGTTCACTTCCCCAGTCTGCCTGCTGCTACTTATTTTCTGGGGATCAGGCGTGTAGACGTCTTTGTGCAATGCCTTGCGTACGGAATGCTCATTTTCACTTCTCGGTGAGAAATACTACTTTTCTAGCTCCACGGCTGTGCCCATGTCACGTGTAATGTAATGATCGTCTCCAGCCTCTTGTCCTATACACACAACTTGACAGAAAGCCCGGAGGGGAGCTCCGTTGTGCTGACTTTCTCCTGTTGAACGGCAGAGACCTGGTGGAGCGCTCTGGGCCACAGGATCCCAAGGAGCTTCTGAAGAGCCCTCCGCGCGGACAAGCCCAGGGGGAGCAGAGCGGCCAGCCACAGCGTCAGGCTTTGCGACTAGGTGGGCTTGCGTCGGAGCACGTGCGTGCCCCTGGGAGCGGGCTTTCCGAGGGGTCCTCCCGCGTTTGCGCGGACCGCCTCTCTACGTCTCCGTCCCCACGGCGCGGCTGGTGATACCCGAGTTCCTTTGCGGACACCCTTCTCCTTTCCCGCCACAGAAAACCCAGCTGAGCTGCGGCCTAAGAATTCCCTCGGGGGTCAACGGAGTGAGTCCGTGTTTCTTCTCAGGTTCGTGAAACGGCAGCGCGGGGAGGGGAGATGCTAGTAAACTGTCCTGCAGCGGCTGTTGTCCTGGTTTGCACAGTTCAGTTTTTTAAAAAAAAAAAAAACCTTGCACAGTCGCTGTCAGGCCTGGTGCGTGCTAAGCACCTGTTCAGTGAATGAATGTGCAGACCCGTGAAAGAGGTGAGAATGCGGATTTGTGGGAGTTTGAAGGAATTCACTGCAGAGGACTCTGGAGAGCTGAGTGCATTTCGTAACATGAGCCAAGGTCAACGTCAAGGACCCAGGCGTCACACAGTGGCCCGTGGAGAATGCAGCAGTTGTTGGTGAGTGTAGGCGGGACCACTGAAAACAGACAGATTTTTCACAACTTGTCGCTCAGTAGGTACCAAGATAACTTGCCACGGCAAACATTTTCTGGAATGAAATTGTAAATGTTATTCGTCTTTTACAGAATATCTGATCTGTTTTATTATGTTAATTCTGCGTTAAACCAGCAGACGCTTTACAGATAATAAAACCCATGTTTTAAGGTTTTCAGTAAAAACAGAAATTACTGAGTAGAGCATGGATGCTGTGAATAAAAGGAACAATGAATTAGCCGGGAAACGACTTTAAAAACAGTCATAAAAATAATAGCGCTGTGTAAATGTGGGGTTCAAATGTTGTTTTCATATAATGAGATCACGTAGAATTACCGTATTCTCCCATTTTTCCTGGAATGTGTTTTTATTTTCCCCAGATGGGGGACGAAGTTTAAACCTGACTGATGGCCGCTGGCCTGTGCTTTTCAGCTCTCGCCCGACCCCCAGAACCAGCACGGCCGTGGAGTTCCGCCCTGGCGAGGACGTGGCGCAGCGCTCACCACGGAAGGCTTCTCCTTTGACCAAGGTGAGCAGAGATGGAACCGTTCTTTACCCGAGTATGGAGATTCAGAGGAATAATGGCAAACCGACCCCTGAACTATGTTTGTGAATACCGAGTTTATAATTATGTCATTTCCTTGGTTATCATTGGTTTTTCCAGCAGGTATACTTAAGAGAGAGGTGCTTTATAGTTGCCTTTTTTTCGATAACAGCTATATTGAGATATAATTGACATCCCGTGTAATTCACCCCTTTAACGTGTACAGTCCAGGGGCTTCTCCGCATATTCCCAGGGTTCCGCAGTCGCCGCCCCACCGAGAGCCCTGCGCCTGCCGGCCCTCGCTCGCTCGCTCGGGGTTCCCTTCAGCCTCTGTCCCCTCTCGCTTTCCGATCTGCCTTCTGTCTTTATAGATTTGCCTACTTCGCATACTTTATGTAAACAGAATAATAAAATGCGGTCTTTTGTGACAGGCTTTTTCACTTAACATAATGTTTTTAAGATTGATCTAAATTGGAGCATGTATCAGTAGTTTATTCCTTATTATTTTTTTACTCTCAAATAATATTCTGTTGTGCTTACCACAGTTTATTTCTCCATTCATCAGCGGATGGATGGCTATTTGGGTTGTTTCCACCGTTTTGGCCATCACGAGCAGTGCTGCTGGGCGTGTTCGCGTACAGGTGTTCGTGTGGGCGTGTATTTTACTTTTTCTTTGTATCTGCATGAGGGAATTGCTGCCTCCCACGTCACTCTGTCTGACCTTGGCAGGAACTGCCAGACCGTTTTCCAAAGCAGCCGTGTGGTTCTGCGTTCTCAGCAGCAGTCCACGAGGGTTCGTTTTACATTCTCACTGAATCTTGTCGTGGTCTGCCTCTAACAAAAACTATGGTAACATACACATGGCATTTTAACCATTTTTAAGTGTGTAGTCCAGTGGCATTCACACTCTACAGTTTGGGACATTCATGTTGTGCAACCGTCGCTACTGTCCCTCTGTAGAACCTCTTCATCGTCCCAAACTGAAGCTCCGTACCCACTAAAAATGACACCCTATTCTTCCTTCTCCCAGCACTGCTGGCCACTTCTACTTTTTGTGTCTGTGAATTTTCCTAGTAAGCTCATACATGTGGAATCATACGATATTGCCCTGTTACGTCTGGCTTATTTCATGTAACATAATGTCTTGAGGTCCGTCAGGTTGTTGTATGTGTCAGAACTTCATTCCTTTTTAAGGCTAATACTCCATTGTGTGGACCTACCAGTTTATCCATTCATCCTCTGATGGACACTTGGGTCGTTTCAACCTTTTGGCCATTGTGAATAACATTCCTTACCTCTTTTTGATTACAGCCATCCTAGTGGATGTGAAATTGATTGTCATGGTAATATTGATTTTCACGCCTCTGGTGGCTAATGGTGTTAAGACCTTTTCATGTGCTTATTGGCCATTTATTAGTCTTTGGAAAAATGTCTACCCTTTGCCCATTTACTGAGTTGTAGGAATTCTTTACATATTATAGATATATGATCTGTAAACCTTCCCTCCCATTCTGTGGGGTGTCTCTTCACCTTCTTGATGGTGTTCCTTGGAGCACAACAGTTTTTAATTTTGCTGTAAGTCAAATTACTTGTATGTGTGTTGTTGGTGTTGCTGCTTGTGCTTTTGGTGTCGTAGCTAAGAAACCATTGTCTGCTCCAAGGTCATGAAGATTTACACTTGGGCCGTTAATCCATTTTGAGTTAATTTTTACATGTGGCGTTACATAGGGGGTCCGGCTTCATTGTTTTTCACATGAATATCCACTCAGCACCATTTGTTGAAAAGACTGCTTTTTCCTCATTTAATTGTCTTGGCATTTTTGTCGAGTGTCAGTGGATGATAAATGTGCAGGTGTATTTCCGGACTCAGTTCTATCCTGTTGGCCTCCGTGTCTTCTCATGCTAATAGTGCACTGCGCAGACCCTGGCAGCCTTTCAGCAAGTTCTGAAAGTTCTGAAGTTAGAAAGTATGGTCCTTCCAACTTTGTTCTTTTGTAAGTTTCTTTTGGCTCTTCGGGAACTCTTGTGTTTCCACGTGAATTTCAGGATCAGTGTGTGGGTGTTTGGAAAGCCAGAGATTGTGATAGCAATTGCATTGAATGTGTAGGCCAGTTTGGGGAGTGTATCGTTTTCTCCCACCAACATGGGATGTATTTGGACTATGTGGAAGTTATTACTTCATTGACATGAACTACAGGTGGGTTAGAATGAAATCCCCCTCTGCGGATAACGGTTTGGTTGCATCTGAGGTAGGAAGTCAGTGTCACAGTAAAGAGCGCGTTCCCAAATGCGATAGATGTTGCCCTTCTGGCGGGTCTTTCTTGTAGAGGAGGGTCTGCAGTCATTTTACTGAGAAATTGAAGCAGGAATTATATGAGTACTATAGGAAATTTGTTTTGTAATTTTTCAATGATTCTATTTTATTCAATTGTGAAAATTTATATAATGTAGAAAACATATAAAGTGTATAAAAATGTGGAAGAGGACAAGAAATTAAAAAGCTGCTTATAATTTAATTACCCAGAATAATCACTGATTACATTTTGATATCCCTACTTTTGGTTCTGTACATATGTTCATTTTCAAACAAGGGAACGTAATTCTATAAGTTAATTTTTTTCACTTTGTAAATGAGGTCTCATTGTAACTTTTGATCGTTTAATATTTTCTTGAACATGTTCATTTTTTGGTATTGGAATACAATGTTTTATAAGTTGTTATTTATGCATACTTTCAACTTACCTATAGGAAATTAATTTTACGTATAAATTCTGTAATTGGTCTACCTTAATAATTATGTTTTTTATTGTTGACACTATTGTAGATATTCACTAATTCTTATATTCTAATAATTTTCAGTTAATTCGTTTTGGATTGTTTTCAAGTCTTTCTGTCTTGAAAGTCCATGTTCTTAAAAAATTTTTTTGCAAAGTTTCTCCATATTTTTTAGGGTTTTTTTTAAAAATGTCTGTCTTCTAAGTTGCAAAGAGGTCATTGGTTTTCGGTAACTTTATTAGCTAACTAATCTGTTTCTTTTTAAAAAAATTTTTATTATTAACTTTTATTGCATATTCCATTACAGTTGTCCCAACTCCCCCCCCCTTGTCCCCCTCCACGCACCCCATCCCTCCCTCCCTCAGTCAGCCCCCACTCTGTTGTCCGTGTCCGTGGGTCATTCATACATGTTCTTTAACTAGTCCCTTCCCCTTCTTTCCACCATTGTCCGTGGCCCTACCTCAGTTTTGAATAATTTCTTTTCCTCATTTTTCACTTCACTGGTTTGGTTTTCTGTTTTATTCAGTTTGCTGGTCAGTGTTTCAGTGGAAGTTCTTAATGCATAAACTGCCTTTTTTGTCTGAGGTGAAATGCTAAGGCATAGCACTGGGAATAACAGTTCTGTTTCAGTAGAGGACCAAGAAACATCTCAAAGGGATAACTGATGGGAAACATCTAGTTATTCACTTTATTTATATATCAACTCTACTTTAACTGGTTTTTATAAAGATAATGGTGTTTCTTAGGTAATAGGTCAGGACTTTAGCCTGACATTCTTTTTGCTGTTATTTTAACTTTGTAGTGAATATTATGTAAAGCAGAATTAAATTGGTTAGTGTTCGGTGGATGAAAGATTAAAAATCATGCTGGTAATTGCAAAACTAATTTGCCCCATCATAGTTTAGATCATCAAACTACAGAAGATCTCTTTTCTTGTCCCAGCTGCATCCGGTAAACAGGAGCAGTTTGGTTACTATCTCTGATCTTGTTCTGTTTTTCATCTGTAAAATTGGAAATAATGGTACGTACGATTTAGGGTTTTCATGAAGATCGAATGAAAGCATCTGTGAAACTGTTTGGAGCAGCAGCGGCGGCAGCCCATTGATGAGACCCTTTAGTTCAGCTCTGAAAGCTCGCCATTAGTCCCGGAAACAAAGTCTAATTTTTGTCCTTGTTTCAGACCACCAGTGGACACCTGAGTCAGCAGGACATGGAGTCCCAGATGAGAGAGCTCATCTACACAGACGCCGATCTGGTCGTCACCCCGATCATCGACAATCCGAAGGTGCGGCGTGATGCCCCGCCCGGCTGAGGGCTGAGCTGTAGATTTCACTGGGGTCTGACACCTGGGTGATACTTTCCCTTCTGCTCCTCTGGCCCACCTCGCTTTCATTCATGCCACGTGTCTACCTGTCTGCCTCCCACCCCGCCTGCAACCCTCTCCTCTTCCTGCCCTGCCGAGTCGTCTCCCTCCTGTGTGCCGGCTCTGTCTCCCTTCAGTCCAGTGCGCCACGGAGTGGCTGCCGACTCTTGGACCTCAGACCGTGGTCCTCGGTAACCTTCGTTTCTCAATACGCATTTAACGGGGATTGCTCCAAATGTTCAGGTTGA
>PVKM010021694.1:0-22371 GCA_004027735.1 Carollia perspicillata | reverse complement strand
TTCACTTACTATGCCATTACAAATTTGCTGATTTCCCCAAATCTGGTGTATGGACAAGAAGTAACGTAGGGCACAAATTCTGTAACGCAAGGATCAGGGGACAAGAGACCTCAGGATATTTAACTTCCTGGAGGTTCTTCAGTTTTCTCACCTATCAGATAGAAACAGTACCTTTTCCCAGTGTTTTCATGATTATTAAGTGAGAGTAATACCTATGAAAACATTTTTTAAGCCAACATCGGTTATTGTTGTGTTTCCTGAAATCATTTATTCATTCTACAAAGGCATTCTGAGCACTTACTAAGTGCCAAGCACTGAGTGGCTCAGTGATGCCTCAGACCAGCTACAGCTTCTGCCTTCACAGAGCCTAGTGTGGTCTGTCTAGGGAAAGAGAATGACAATAATCACACTTAAAAAACATGAAAAATGGTAACTGTAATGAGTGCTCTGAAGGAGCCGCACGTGGTGTTATGAGACTTTATCATGGAGGATTCTGACCAGCAGGGGCAATTGTGGTTCATTTATTTAACACTATTAATTGGGCCTTAATTACCTCACCCTGTGCAGGTGCTGGGAATTCGAAGACTGAAGCATGAGGCCAACCATTAATCAGCTCACCAGGCAGAGTGTCACGCGTGTAAAGAAGCAAGCATGGGATCATCATAAAAGGACAGCGAGGCGCCAAGGAAGAGGTAATTCTATAAAAAAGAAGGGAGAAGGATATGAGAAAAGACTTTGTAAGACAGGTGAGCCAAGTCTTAAAGGATAACTAGACGCTTGTCTGGTGTTCACCCTGAGAAAGGATAATTCAGGAAGGAAACAGAAATGTGAAAAAGACACGGTAGTGGAAAGCATAGGAAGCTGGAGCAGTTCTCAAGGAGGGCCATTTCCCCAACCCACCGCCAGGGGACAGGGGGCAATGTCTGACGATGTTTTCGATGGTCACAGCCTGGGAGGAATGGGGAGGTACTCCTGGCCTCTAGTGAGTAGAAGCCCTCGCTGCTGCTGAACATCCTACAACCACAGACAGCCCCCGACCACAAAGGATCATCTGGTCTAAAATGTCGATGGTGCTGAGGCTGAGAACCCCTGCAACAGAGGAAACAGAATAGGAAGGCCTCCCCACTCATATATGTGTGTCAGGAAAACGGCAATGTTTTCCGTTCCAGGTGAGAAACGGTCCCTTGAATCAGATGCCCTTCCTCTGCCAGGCGCTGCCCATGTCTCCCTATAGGAGACATCCGAGAAGTAAGGCCACGCATGGGTCTGTGGTTCAAGGGAAAGGTCTGCAGTAGAAACACAGGTTTGGAGCACATTGGGGAGGCGATCACTGAGTTCTAGGAGAGACCACCCAGAAGGAAGGTGTGAAATACCGAGAATGTAAAAGTGCCCGACCCAGACCCTGGGAAAGACCACCATTCCAGGCCTGGCAAAAGAAGAGGCATCATCAGCACAGGGAAACGTGAAGAGATGATCAGAGTAGGAGGGGAGCCAGAGGTGGGGGGGGGCATGAATATCAGGGAACAATCGACTTTCAAAATTAAGTGGTGATTACCCAAAGGAGTTGAAAGTGTGTGTCTCTACACAAACCTGCACACAGATGTCGGCAGCAGCTTTATTTGTAACTGCCAAAACATGGAAGCAGCCACAGTGTCCTCCAACGGGCAAACGAACTAACACACCATGGCATGTCCATGAAATGCCATGTTACTCAGTGATAACAATACATGAGCTAGCAAGCTACAGAAAGACATGGAGGACTCTTAAATGCATATTGCGAAGTTAAAGAAACTAATATGAAAATGCTACGTGCTGAATAATTCCAAGTATATGCAAAACTACAGAGACAGTAAAAACATTCGTGCTTGCCAGAATCTCGGGAGGAGGAAAGGAAGAATCAACAGGTGGGGCCCAGGAGATGTTTAGGGCAGTGAAACTATTCTGTGTGATGCTGTAGGAGTAGATCCGTGACATGATGCATTTATCAAAATCCACATAACGACACGACCCGAGGGAACCCTAATGTAAACGACGGACTTCAGTTAGCAGTTTTTGTATCAGTATGGGCTCGCCAGCTGTAACAAATGCACCACACCGCAGCAAGAGGTAGAAACTGTGAGAGGAGAAAAAAGTGATGCATGGGAAGTCCCTGCACTTTCACTGTTTTTCTGTAAACCCAAAACTTCCCTAAAAATAATGAAGTCTATTCATCAGTTTTTTACAGACTGGGTTGAGTCACATGTTCAATGAATATGGGTGTTAATAAATAAAGGTTAATGTAGAAAAAGCAGCTACATATTACTTTGAAGATTATAACATATCATTTAACTTCAAGAAACACCCCCCTCAAAAAAATTGAGTGATAAATTGTTAAGGGCCATAGAGAAATCAAATAAGAAGGACCAAAACAGAATCTACTCAGCTTGATAACTGGAATGTCGAGGTGACCTTTAACGGAAACAGTTACGTGAAATGGTCAAAGCAAGGACTGTAGTGGGCTCAACGTGAATTAGTGGTGAGGATGTGAAGAAATTAAGTGTAGAAGCTAATGCCACAATGGCCATCACGTGGCAATACATAAACATATCAACACAGCATAAATGTATTATGCCGTACACCTTAACTTACACGATGTTGTATGTCAAATATATTTCAATTGTTTAAATGCGAAAGAAAATGTAGACATCTGCTTCCAGAAGTGAGGCTGTGAAAGAATAAAAGGATAGTGAGAGATGAAAAATAGAGGGTTTTTTTCTTAATGTAGGAAGGACTTGGATATTTTTGTGAACTTCAGGGAATAAAAGGCAGGAAAGGAAAGATCAAAAATATAGCAACAAAAAAAGGTTACTACAGAACAAAGTTAGTAAAGAAGCCACAGCAGAGAATTGTCTCAAGTCTTGGGAGGGAAAAAAATGGACATTTTCTTTAACATTTTAGTAAAGAGATTTGGAAAGACAGAGGTAGTGAGCAATTACCAGAGAAGAGAGTAGCAAGCCAGCTTTGTCTCCCTTCTCATCCAGCCCCGTCCTTGGTCCCAAGTTCCTACAGATCAGCATAAGGAGCTCTCAGCAGCTGACACAGGCCAGCTCTGCAACACAGATCTGTGGACTTGACTGGCAATCAGGAACCCCAGGACCTGCTCCCATAACCCTACACAACACCACACCACCATCAACATCTCCACACCATCATCAGCATCATACCCTAGTGATTTGGCTAAGTTGTTTGGTCCTCTTGGGGTCACAGGAGTATCACCTATGCAACAGGAGAAGCACTGTCTTCCCAGCCTAAGACTGGTGCTAGGTCAACTGACCTTGAGATTCTTTCTCTACAGCCAGCGATACCGTAGATGGACCACCTCTTTTAGTAAGAAGTGAGCCTACTAGTCAGACAGATTTTCCTTCTAACATCATGGAAAAGAAAAACAAGTCAATCAAGCAGTATTCTCCATGGAAAGTTCCAATATCTATTCTCCCCAAAGTCAAAGCAACCTCAAAAGATAAACTTGTGCTCTGAGTTCAATATGAACTTCAGCATGAGCCAATTCTAATGTTAACCAACACTTGGGAGTCATTGGATTTTTTAAAGCCTTTCTGTTTATATCAAGGAAAGCTGCACTGAGGTTAGCACAGATGTACTAAGCAATCCCTGAAATAAACAAAAACACTTTAAATGACTTTACATGGAATAAAAATCTTTATCACAAACTTTTGATCTTGTAAGCATGGCATTTTTAATCAAGAAGGATAATGTTCAAAAAAAGAGGTAGAAAAAAAACAAATAGGCTAAAGCTACATCACCCTACAGTATGTTTCTATGAGCTAGAGATCAAACCCTGAAGACGCAAGGCATCCTATTCCCGTAGCTGAACCATCTTGGTCTAAGAAGTTTAACAGAGGATCGAATGGAAATCTCAGTTAGAGGGTTTTCCAAGGGAAGACATTTCAATACCAGGCTAATGAGCGGGCAAGTTTCCCCTAACCCTAACCCTGCACCCTGAAACTTTCACTTGTAGCCTCAGCTCATGTTTGGTCAGAGTGAAAGCAAAACTACATACAATCAAAAAGACCAAACATTTTTGAGCCTCTGAAGTGTGCAAACAAGAAATTAGTCATGATGAGGAATATCAGGATGAAAAACAACCAGATCCCAGGAGTTTATATGCTGACCCTGACCCTTGGCTGTGAGAGTGTTTTCTCTGCCTTCTGTCTCTTGTGCCCAGCCTGCTGCTGCATAGGACAGGGACACCGCCTGGCCACAGGCTGCATAGAGCTTTCAGAAACATCAATAAAATAGAGACTACTAACCTATAGCTATAACAGGGGGAATTGGAATGCTTGTGTCTCTTGAATCAAATGTCTTACAGCTCCAAACAAACTTTCTAAGGACTGTTCTGTAGTAGAAAATGTACCATTAGACATTTCATACTGCAAAACAGCCCTGACGTGACTCTAGAAACACATAACATGTACCCTAAGGACCCAATATTTGATGCCCAAAGATGTCTGAGATGCCACAATGAATTTCAGATGCTTGCAGATCAGCTGATGAAAACTTGGGGCCAAATGTTAGTACCTGGGGAAGTTATTATAAACTGCCTTGTAATCTGTGGTCATATCATATTACTTGCTCCTATTATAAATTAAATTCTAGATACACAAGAAACATGTGCCATTCCCTTCCTTCCCTTCCTCTGTTCAATCTTCTCTAACTGCACTAACACACACCCAGTGTTGTAAGTTTTCAGTGATAACCAATACTAAATGAAGAAATGAATGAGGTATCAAAGCTGTGTCAGGTAGACATGTGTTCAGCTGCAAATGAATTTAAAAAATAAAACCTTTCACCTCAAGAATTTGCACAGATAGTGGCTTTATTTTACCTCTGGCTGCATGAAGTCTACAGGTAAAAACACCCCCCGGGCTGACAGGAATAGCTCAGCATGCCACAAGTCCCTGTCCTTAGGACCACAGGTGGCTGCAGCACTTCCAGACCCCACATCCAAGTTCTAGGAGGGAAGAAGGTGAGTGGGCTGAAGGTCTTATCCCCAGGCAGCTTTGTCTTTTTGCATGGGAAGAAATGTGGTACACTTGCATCCCTGGCCAGAGCTGAGCCACATGGTCACTCCCAGCAGAAAGTGTCTAAGAAAAGTGAGTGTTGAGCATTTCAGCCTCTTTAAAAGAGGAAGGCAGAGGGAAAGGTCGAGTAGGAATGGGGCTGAGTGAGTCAAGGTCCCGTTGCTACCTAGAGGCAGCCCTTCTCCTGAGAATAGATGGTTTTCACAAACCTGGCTCCTCACTGATACTGTTCCTTTGAATTTATTTAGTCCAGAGTCTTGGGGTTCATGTTATTAAGGATCCTCTTCATTTCATTCTACTATCTCCAGAATCCAGTAGAGAGCCTCATAATCCAGCCCTTCCAGCCACTTGAAATTGAACAGCTTATATTTCTATCCCAAATTTCTGTTCAATTAAATTCATTTCGATAACCACTTCTTCAAATTGATTCTTTTTCTTAATATTCTTTCTACCCTGCTTTGTTTATATGTGAAAGAATTGGATTCAAACTCAGATCTGTGTTCACCACCGTTAAGTGGCTCTGGAGTTGCCAGGACCACAGCAGTATACGCACACACTTGGCCTCTGCAGACTTCCGTCGCTCTGGCTCACTGACGTCTGTATAAATCTGCCTGGCATGTGATAAATACATAAAAAGAAAATAGAAAAATAGTAATTTATGGACTTGGAGAGTTGGCTATCTTTTGGAAAAAAAATATTACAACCCTATCTCAGACCATACATAAAAATCAAATCCAGGCCAATTAAATTCTTAAATATGAAAAGCAAAATAGCCAGGAAAAAATTTTAGGATATTCCCCTTATGAAATATATTAAGAAAAGATTTATTAAACAAGTCATAAAAAACATAAACCATAAACAAAAAGATTCATAATTTTGCCTAAATTAAAATTACTTCTGAATGAAATGAGACCATAATAAAAGTTTAAAAAATAAGACCCAGAGGAAGTGAAAATATTTGCAATTTATTTCATTGACTTTTTAAATACATGACATTTATGATATGTAATGAATGCCTATAATTCAATAAGGAAATAGAAAAAATAAAAAACAGAAAATAGGAAAAAACTGGCAATTTGCTCAAGAAGAAATCTGAATGGCCCATAAATATACCAAAAACAAAAACAAAAACACCACAGTTTGAATGTCACCAGACATAATCAGGGAACTGAAAAAAATTAATGTGATATTCATATCAATCAAATTGGTAGAAATGTATGCCTGTGAATACCAAGGGTAAGAATGTGGGAAAATAAGAGTCCTCCACATTGCTCCTGAGAATTTCAATCAGCACAGACATTTTGGTGGCAAACTGAACTATCTAGTGCATATCCCGTGACTCAGAAATCTTATTCCCCAGTGTGTACACTGGGAAAAGTCTCTCAAATGTGCCCAAGAATACATAAGCAAAGATGTTCACGGTAGCTTTGTTTGTGACAACAGGAAATTTGGAAGCAATCTAAGCATCCATCCGTAGGAGAATGGGTAAATAAATTACATATTCACCCAATGAAATACTATAAAAACCTTCAAATGTCCAAGATAGAGCTCATGGACCAGGAGGGATAAATCTCCAAAACATGGTGGAGTGAAAAGGTGCCACCTTCAATCACACAGCACAGGCCTGCCTTTCCTTCCCACCCTCCCTCTGTGTAAGTGGCACCCCTCCTCCAAGTACTTGCTCAGGTGCTAATCCTTCCAAAAACTTTCCCTGCTGCTTCCAGCCTTGATCCTTCCCTGGGGCCTTTGCTTTAGCTCTCTCATAGGACACACACTCCTTCGGCAGAGCAGCAACAGACCCTAGCATCAGAGCCTCATTAACATTCTTTTTTTAAATCTTGGATCATTTCATAGGGGGAAGAATCTCATTTTAACGTGCACTTATTGATTTCTCCTGAGGTTAAAATTTTTCATGTGCTAACTCTTTATTTGTATGACTTCCATCTTTTTCATGTACAGCATCCCAGGGCAGCCTTTTGAACCTGGCCCCTAGCACAGACCAAAAACAGAAAACTAGTTTTCAACACAACTAAATTAAAAGCTAGAAATTCAAAGTGAATCAATAAAAACACTCAAACCAAAAAAATCATTCTAACATAAGTTGTGTACTAAAATATAAAAGTGTATCACTAATATGGCAAACTTGCTTGCTGAGGCCCTTTCTGATTAGGCAAATAGAACACATACCTTTATTCTTATGAGGCCAGGTACAGGGGACATCCCTCCATTAAGGCTTAAAGAGCCTCTGCCCGCTTGAGAGATGAGCAGTGTTTGATGCAGACAGAAAGAATACAGGAGCCAAGGTGTGTTTCGGCAGCCCGTGTTTCCTACAAGGACTCTGACTTGTGCGAGAGAGGTACCCCTCCCAATAAGTCTTCAGTTCTGCAAATATGTGACCCCATTCCCTGTGTAACATATGTGCCTTTGGAAAGGTTTCTATGAACATTATGACTTCTCACATTTATAGCTAATACGCAGAATCATAATTGAGATGATGACATAAATACAGAGTCACCTTTCCCCCAGAAAATGCAAGCTACTATTTCCCCCAGCAGTTCCTTCACATGGCATTCAGAAGTCCCTGGGTTTTCCATTGCATCTTTGTAGGGTCCTAGAGATCCCATGGGTCATTTCTAGACAGCACAGTTTTTGCTAACAGCTCCCAACAACTTATTCTGCCATGCAAATTCAGAGGATGAAACTAGGAATTAAATGTCCAATATAGACAAGATCTGTAGCTAAAGCAGCTATAGAACTGGAACCACCAAGATTATAACCAGTGACCCTCAGTGCAATGGTTTCCCCTCTCTTCATTGGTGAGTGATGCATTACTCTGTCTGGACTTGGACATGTAACGTCGGCCAATCCGAATTTTAAAGAAGGGCTTGGCTCCCATAATGCTGATCAGACAGAACCTCTTCCTTTGGGGGTAAGACATCAAGAAAAATTGGGGACATCAGGGTAGAGCTCCTTTGGAGGTTGACTCTAGAATATCACTTATTCAGGATTTAATCTGTTCTGAACCCAACCGAATCAGTAGGTTTTATGGGTGTCCCGGGACACAAGGACAACCAGAAAAAAACAAGTTTGTCAGGTCTCCGTTACTTTATTCCCTTTGAGGTATAGACCACAAGAAGGTAAAAACATTATTTAGTTAAAAAGTAAAATCAAGCAAAACAATGATGGTTTCATTGCCCCAAAATATGATACTTCCTCTGAATATTCTATGAGCCCATACATTATATTGTCACAAATACAAATTTATATAGAATTTTTTATCTATCTGTTATAAGGTATTAAAGAGATGTTTCTGCTTTTTTGTTCATTTGTTTTTTTGTGTTTTGTTTTTGTTGTTAGTGTCATGTAAAATAAATAAGACTTTGTACTGAATCTATAACTATCATGAGTAAATTCATTTCACAAAGTTAGAACAAAAAATCAGCCCAAACCAGACTTTGGTTTATATTATAAAGTTCCCTAGGGAACTGGGTTTTACATTTGAGCCCTGATTTAGCTAAAAGATTTATAAGGGCACATGTAGAAATACAGGTCCCTTTTGGGTGATGAACCAGGGCTGAGACATAATTATGATTCTCTCTGCTCTCCATTCCATTGGAAACGGCTCCCAGGAGCCCAGAGGTCAGTTGGTCGTCAAAGAACATACATGTTCTATGTGCTGTGACCACCCGAGTCACCTTCCCAGTCTCCAGTGCCAATCTCACGGACATTAGAAGATTATACACAAATATTTTTGGATATTATATTAATGGGAATATTTGCTTCCCTTGGAAAGCTAGTGTCATTGATACGTACTGTGGACCCTGAAGCCAACTTCGCTGGATGGCTGTGTGCATCACGCTCCAGGCTGCTGCTCAGTTCAGCCTGTCAGAAGTGCAGGGGCAGCGCTCGGCCCGGAGCCTGAGTGAAGAGTGATGTCGCCAAGTACCATGTGTAAAACAATCCAGGAATGGAAAATTGAAATTTTCCTTGTAAAAAAAATAAAATTGCTTAATAACTTACTGGAATTTCTCAGGAGTGAGGTCATGCACTGGGAGTCCTGATCTTGGCAGCCTGTTCCCTTTGAAAATGTCCCCAAATCATCACCTTATGGGACAGAGTGGGGGAATCTATTCATCACTTCGCTGCGGGAGAGGGGGGCAGGCAACATGAGTTTCTTACAAGCCTCACGGGGTGGCAGTGTTGTCGCAGGTGTTTCGGTGGCCATTGTTGCTGCTGTTACTTAGCTATCACAGCAAAGCCCTGGCCCACCCAGAAAACTTCTCCCGGGAGCCTGGTAATCGACAGCCTCTCTCGAGAGCACAAAGACTGAATGTTTGTATTCAGTTCTATAACAAAAACAATACTTAACAAGATTACAGAAAGAAGCGTCTATTCTGACTTTCAATGGTACCATGTCCCCCCACCAACCACATGTCCTCATCTCTGCTAACAGCGAAATGCAAACTGGTCCCAATCTCGCAAAACTTCGATAACTGCCCTTCTCATAGGAAAACTATCATGTTATCAGTTCTCACTAACAAAAATAGACACATTTGCACACATATTTTTTGTACACTTAGAGTGGGTGAAGGTGTAGAAAGTCAGAAATGTACAAATCTGAAGAAAATTAGCAAGGTATTGTTCTGCGTACTTTCTGGAAGTCTGACAGTCCAATAAGTTTCAGATAGAGAAACAATTTTACATCATTTTAACCCTGTTTATTTCCATTGAATCAAAGGCCATCGTTAATTGTTCATTTCCTATAGTAGAGGACTTACACACTTTTCTAATGCTTCTGCTGGGGATTTCCTATCCCACTGACAACAGGATTTCACTGTGTAGATTTACCAGCTGGCCAGTGTTTTTCATACCTATTTTATTTTCACATCCAAGGTGAGATTTGTCTCATTTTCTTAATCTCATACACTGTTTATGGAAATTAATGTCATTTTTTGAATAACCCCCACCATCAAGCTTTTTCAACATTAGAAAAAGTTTTGCCTGCTAATTTGTGTAGGTCTCTGCCCCTCAGCCAATGGCCTATGGGCCTTTAGCTTGGAAATGAAGTTAAACTATTCCTATGGCTATAAGCAATATTGAAGTGTGTCTATTTATTCATGCCTATTTTCAGCCCTGAAGAATTACCTTCCTAGTGTTGGGTATGTGGTATTTGAAGGCCAAGGACAATAGCCTTTATCCTCTGTATTCACCTAACTAGGTACACATGAAAAAAATTGGTAGTGAACATGAAAATAATATATGCATTGGAATATTTATTTGATGGAGGTAGATGTATTTTTAACAATTGACCTTTCAAAATTAATAGCAACATGAGAAAGTAGAAAGAAATATCAGAACAAAAAAAGAAGCAAATGGAGGAAATAAAAGTGCCCACCTCATAAGGGCGTCTGCGACATTAGAAAGAAGAGGACATGAGGAGACACAGGGAAGCCAGATGCACGCTCCACCAGCTGAGCAATCGATGATGGGTGAAACTGAGAGATACATCATTAGTCAAGCAGAATGAACCTTCTGCTGCTAAATAAGCAGCCTATTACATCCTATTACCTCCAAGAGTTTGTAAAGATCATTAAATGAGAAGGGCAAAGAGATAATAATGAAAGAGCATGCCTCCTTGAATATGTCACCTAGAATATAATAAACCGCCCCCAATTAAGCCAAGTCATAAATAAACAATGGCAATATTTGTCTACAAAGAATAGAAAGAGCAATTCATTGAACCATTCAAACTTGGCTTTATCAAATATCTGCAATGATCCGCCCCTTGCTCTTCCAAAAAGAGAAATCGTCACATTACCATTGCCACCTGTTTCCAATATGAGTGCCATTCAATTACCATGAACACTCATTACTGGTAAGTATGAAATCTCAAAAGACAGTGACACACTTAAGACCTACCTGATGTGCCCAGACACTCTCCTGAGGCTGCCCTCTCTCATTTCTCCAACAATTTTCATCCAATCCTGCTTTGGTTTCCCAAACATGACAGCCCAAGGAATGAAGAGATGCATTTCAGGTCATTTCACTGGGGTCATTGGAACAATGGGCGCTTGCTCTGTGCTAAGTACCATGCTAGACTCTGGCAGCCCAAGGTGGAGGAGGCAGGATTTCTTTCTGTTCTTCCAGAGCTCCTAGTCAAATACAGTCTTTAAAGAGGTGATTAAATAAATGAAGATGTTAGGGCGGGGCCCTAATCCAGCATGACTGGTAGCATAAGAAAAAGAAGAGAAACTAGGAGTGCTGGTGTTCAGAAGAACGACCACGTGAAAGGGCAGCCACCTGCAAGCCAAGAGTCAAGACCTCAGGAAACTAACGCTGCCACCACCTTGACCTTGGACTTCCACCTTCCAGAACTGTGAGGAAATAAATTTCTGTTGCTTAAGCCACCCAGTTTGTGGACTATTGTTATGGCAGGTGAAGCAGACTACTACAGTATCCTTCCCTATGATGAAGGTTGCCTGATGAACACCACAGACAGTGAAGGTGGTGAGATGACCTTGACCCAGAGCTCCTGCGGGAGTTCCCCACCCCTGTGTGCTCAAGTAAAAACTGGATGAATCCGTGTCGGAGACATCACACTGGGCGCAAGAATAGATCGGGGTCTCAAACACCTTTTCCAGTGCTTAGATTCTATCACTTTTCTCTACAAACTTCAATTTCTCTATGGAAGACAATTATCACTTCCCTGATCAAATATACATTGTGGTCTCCTATCTGGAAATTAAAACAAAAACAAAAGCACCTTTAAAACTTTCACTTGACTGCCTCTGGCCCCTTCTTCACTTGGCTCCTTAATTTCTCAAACATGTGGTTTCTTAATGCTGACGTCATTTCCCCCCACTTTTTGAAGATGAGTATTTGAAATGGAATTTGAAGTACCAATAAAATCTTACCAAATGGGAGAAAAAGGTCTGGGAGTTGTCCCACCAGATGAGAACAAAGAAGGTGATGTTCCCTTGTCTCTTGTCATGGTCACAAAGAGGTGAGCTGATCTTGGAACGGCTGCAGTTACTAGAAGAAAGCAGGATTCTAAAATTTTCCACCAAGCTCAAGAGTCAGCAAATCTGCACCTACTGTTGCTGGTTGTAAAGAGTCTGAGCTTGAGGAACTGTGGTCTGTATTGAGTTATTAGCCAGTCTAACCATTCTGTTGAGAAAAAAGAAGAGCAAGAATAATGGCTATTGCTAATAGTACAACATTTTCACTTTGATGAATAAATTCTATTTCCTATGCCACCAAATCATTTTACAAAGCCGCTGCTGAGAGAACCCACTAAATAATAAAACTGTCCCTGCTTTTCTGTCCCCCCTTGAGTAAAAATGCTGATGAAAAGTGCACTCTCCAAAATGTGAATAGCACTTTGATTAAAAAGTTAACACATATACTTAATGCCACTGAACTGTATGCTTCAAAATGGTAAAAATAGTAAATGTATGTTATATATATATATATATGCTTTACCACAATTATTAGAAAGTAACACAAAGTTTCAATCACATAATAAACTAACGCTTCTCAGCACATTAGCCTTCTAAGAAAGCAGGAAGGAAACCGATTGTAGGACCCTGCTGGTCAGCATGGGGGGGTGGGGCTAGGGATGGAGAATCGAGAATTATGTCATGTACACAAAGATTTAAATGTGTTTATGCTGAAGACGACACCCAGCATGAACTTCCCTGAAAAACACGAGTCACGCTGCCCTAGTAGACTTTACAAGGTTGTGCTCTTACGTTGTTTGAATCGTTTTCCTACGAACACTATCTGCCTACTGTTTTGATGGAGAGGGTCAAGGCCCAGGGTGGAGGGCCAGACTCCAGATGTTGTGGCTCACCCTGTCAGTACCAAATCCACTCTTTTGCACTTGGACCATCTCTCAACAATGGCATGTGACTGGAAAAGACAATGACTCCCTTCCAGGAAATCCTTCAGTTCTGTGTTTGCCTGAAGTGTACGATTTTATATTCGGCTCTCGCTGCAGAGCCATAACAAACTATATCAATTATACATTTGCTGTATGCGAACATACCGCTTAGTCTCGGGGCTGTGGCCGTACAAAAACACATAGATTCCCGCCATCACCAGACTTAGAATCTGGATAGGTTGACAGAGCATGTTTCCAATTAGTAATGGTTACCCCAAGGAGATTACCAGTGAAGATTCATTACAAGGGTTTTTCTTGGAGTGCCAAGACTGTTTCCCTCAGTTAATATTTCAACTACTTGTCATCTATTTTGTAATACAGTTTTTGACTTAAAATTCAAATTCCAACAACAGTCACAACATTTTTAGAATAATTAGATCTCCTTCCAATTTAGTGAGCCTGATTTTCATGTTAATGTGTGTAAAGTGTAAGTCAGATTTGTTTTCTCTTTCCTGGGATGATGGTGTGGATGGAGTTCCCTCCTGGCCCAGACCTTCGCAGCTGAGTGGCGGCATTCCAACTCTCCTAGGGATTTGGGGGCTTTATTTTTGACCTGGGCGAGTCGCTTCACACCTCATTACACCCACGTGATAAGTTCCCAGAGGAAGCCTCTGTGAATAGAGTTGGCTGACATGACACACTAACGACTACTTAGTGGAAAAAAAAAAAAAGTAGTTGCATAAAGTATTTACTCCATACTTCCAGGTGCCCGCCTCCTTCCGTGCTTGCTAGGTGTGTGAGTATCCCATTTGACTGATGAAGAAACTGAGGTGTGTGGAGTTGGGTACCTTGTCCAGGATTCTCACACCTAGAAAGTAGTAAAGTGAGATTTGAACCCAGTCTGCGTGTTCACCATCGGCCTGCCTCAGTTACCATCAGCGTAGCAGAAGCTGATCTTTCCCAGTAACAAATACATATCTCAAGTTAAAACACTGGATTTGCTTTCTTGGGTTGCAACTATGCTGAAGAAGAGAAACTAAGAAAACGAAAACATCTGTGATCCTCATTTCTCCTTCTGTGACAAAAGGATTCTGACCCCCACCCCTGAGGAGTCTAGGCATGTTCCTCCTCTTTTTGGGACTCCCTGTTTCTTGGAAAAGAAGAGAATCCAAATAGCTTAGAGGGTTCCTTTATCTTCCTTTCCTCAATCTACAGTCTTTATCTGATTTCCTGTCAATTTACATTTCGTTGAACATATTTTCATAGCTGGATCACCTCGAAATGTCAAAAAAAAAAAAGAAAATCTAATCCATGAAGACCAGTAATGCATGTTATACAAAATATATGACAAATATGTATTTTTAGCTATAGTCCCAACACATTTCCATTTGCTCAAGGATTTTGTTATAAAAAATAATTCAGAAAGTCATTTTCTTTCTTAAAGAAAGTCATTTTCTTTCTTAAAGTTCTGCTCTCCCAGGTTGCATTCTTGTAAGTATTCTCTTTCACTACATAATTCAGTCACATTTTAAAAACATATTTCCTTTGGTATGTTCTTTCTCATTTCCTGTAGGTGCTTCTACGGAAAACACCTATGGAAGTTCATTGAAACTTCCCGTTAGAAAGGTGGAAGAATGTTCGTGGGACCCATCCGCTGGCCTCTCAGTTCCAGGGAGCAGCTTTATTTCTCCAGCCCTCCTAACGGTGGTCTGTTTTTCTTTCTTCATGTCAATCGACAATGCTAGTTACAAATGCAATGGAATCAGATCATAACATAGCCTGTTGTCATGTAGATTCTGCTCTGATACCAATCAAAGCGTAGCCACAAATGTTCAGTAATATTTTCCAGTTGTCAATTTTTTCACTGCCCCAACTTTATAGCATTTCAATCTATAAGTTCTACCAGGCTTTACTCATCACTTGACAATTTTGACCAGCGATAGTAGCTTAAGCTCAATACAAACCATGGGATTAGCTAGGAAATGCATACCTAGATGTGGTAGGTGGTACCGCTACTCCCTCACATCCGGTTCTTCTCCACAGGGCAGGGCTGCATGTTCCACCCTCTAAAGAGAGAGGTGGGCTTCTGACTGATTTTGGCCAATGGAATGTGAGTGTACGTGACATCGTCCCTTCCCAATGGAAGTATTTAACCAGCCTTTCCTTCGCCTGTTAAGCGATTATGGGAGCACCTCTTGATATGGAAGTGCCATAAAATAAAACAGCTGGGAATGCTGAGCTGGGAAAATAACCGCAATGGAAGCCTCCTCCCTACCCCACCCCACCGCCCCACCCTGGGCCCACAGCAAACTTTGCATTAGCGAGAGACAGACTTCAATCTTTTAGTGATGATTGTTACAGCAGGATAACCTAACCCATCCTGACTGGCACAGTACTGTATCTATGACTAGCAGATGTGTAATTTCTGAGTAAACTAGTTGCTCTGTCAATGGCCAAACATCATTTTAACCCCTACCATCTTGAAAATGAGTACTAATGTGTACAAGAACTGGGAAAAATAATTTGCATAAATCAGTATGCATGGTTTTTACTTATACAAAAGTAAGTGATGGCTCACAACCTAATGATCAATATTCAGTAAGACCATCCTTGTACATAAAGGACACCCCATTATATCTTACAAACCTAAAATCTATTTTAGCTAAACTAGTCCTAGAAGTAGAATACAGAGGTGGCCAAAAGCAGGTTTATAGTTGTGAGCAAAAGATACACAGAGTTTAGTCTTCTATTATTATTTGTCAATTATTATATAACTTTTCTATACAAACAACTATAACCTACGTTTGCCCCACCCGGCACAAGCAGGCACATGTTAACCAGTTTCCAATTATCTCACACCAGCGTGAAGATTCTTATTAGATGTCTTATGGGCACAGACTACGTAAAAAGGAGCGTCACTCACATGAGTGTGTCGGATGTATCCTGACACAGTCCCCTTCCAAAACCACACCCACCTACACGTGAACACATTCTCTCCCAAACAACATAAACTCATAGAGCAATAACCCTCAGCTGCAACTCAGCTTTCCCCCACCTACCCTGTCAATCACCCTCGTGGTAGGCAGAATTAACCCTTCCAAGTATGTTCTCCAAGAACCAGAAAGTTGTTTCCCAAAGTACATTCTTCTCTGCACCGAGCGTTACTTGAAAGACATGAATGGGAAAAATGGCTCAGCTGACCCTCCTCAAGAGGGTAATTTTTTGAGGTTCACAGAAAAGCTCAATTGGCTTTTTTCCCCACTGAACATCTAAAATTCCTCCTTTCAACCACATTGATATGAGAAATATCATATTGAGAAATACAACAAAAACCTTTTCTGAGTTGTGGCCAGTCTATCCAAGGGACAGAGATATGATGATCAAACTTCTGTCCTGGGAGAAATCTGGACAAGAGGGTGCCTACCCAGACCCATCTCACTCCTGATGTGCATAATCAGCTGCTGGAAAAGCAGTGCCACCTACAAGCTGGTAAGAAACTGGAGAGGAAACATCAGTATAGGGGAATCCACTCATGAAATTGAATCTAGTTTGTGTACCATATTTAAAGGTAATTTATTTATGACATGGATGTCCATTTGTTAACTTATGAAAAGTTGTTGCAAATGTAAATGCATCATTTGATTGCAATGTTATAAAGCTTTATGAATAGTAATTTTCTCATAAGTTAGAAGAATATAATTTTTTCCCTTTTTTTTTGCAGATCTAGGCAGGGAAATTAGAGAGATTTCTACTTTCCTCTTTATAATTTGTGTTGCCAAAATTTTTTACATGTATTACTTTTATAAACAACAAAGAAGCATTTAGGGGGAAGCAATTTGTAAGTAAAAAATGAAAGTTTCATATTAACTTGATTTAATTTTCAGTCCATTTCCTTTTGTCTTCTCCCTAATTGTCTGCTGTTGATTTGGGCAATGCAACTCTGCAGGATAAATCATTTAGCTGGTGGTTAATGAGAATTTCCCATGTACCTATTACTTTTTAGGGTTATTAAAACATTGAATATTCTTCTCTAAACATAAATTTATAAACTGGACAGAATGTAACCTCCCTTTGTTAGTTTAAGTGAGTGGGTCTTCTCTAGGGCAAGGAACAGATCTCTCCAGATCTTTTACATAAGGTTTTTCTAATCATGTGGTTTCTAATAAGGCTGATGAATGTACAAGACTATATTCTATCACAATTCAAAAAGTAACCAAAGTTCTCAGACATGACCTGCTCATGGACCCTTCGCCTGGGCCTCGTCATTCCTTTCTCCAGCAACGCACTTCTGTTTCATGAGGTTTTCCACAGCCTTCGTAGCCCTTCATCCAAGTGCCACGGGAAAACGTCTGTACCCTCAGCGACATGTGCCATCTGCACCTTTCAGCTACATGCAGAAAACTGGAAATTCTACTTTTACCTACAAATAGTAAACCATAAACACTTTAAACATGGGGACCTTGGATTACCCCTATAGCACATATAGAGGCCCAGTAATCTTATTTTTTTTTAAGATTTATTTATTTACTTACAGAGAGGGGAAGGGTGGGGGAAAGAGAGGGAGAGAAACATCAATGCGAGAGAGACACATTGATGGGCTTGCCTCTAGCACGTGCCCCAACCGGGGCCAGGCCTAATGGACACCCAACCTCTTGCTTTGCCAGATTGACACCCAACCCACTCAGCCACACCAGCCAGGGTGAGGCCCAACTATCTCTCGACTGGATGGATGGAATTGAATCCCAAGGAACTTGAGGAATTCATTCTTTAAGGCATTAGGCTGCTAATTACATCATCTGTGGTTCAAGAGAAGAACAGACAGAATTTTTTTCCTGTCTGGGGTGACATGAAAACATTTCACAGAAATCATCCCAGTGATTACCCACCCAAGTCTTTCAGGCACCATGAGAAAATCCCAGGAAATAATATGCTTTTATACACACACACACACACAAAGTGAAAGAAATTTGGTGTTGAAGCCAGGTACAAGCAAGATCGACTCTTCTTCCCTCCCACCCCCACCACACCCCACCAAACCTAACTCCTCTGAATGGATGTACGACTAGCATAACAAGTAAAAGGGTTGAACTTGATGATGGTAAACAGAAGGGAGTCGAAGACACATTTTCAGGATTTATACCAGGGAAGAAATCGATAATAAGAAACCTCAGACCATCTTGTTCATTTTGAAGCTCAAATCCAGACAAACTTGGATGTGGGAGAGGGTTTCTGAACCAGTACAAATAATAATAAATTAGCTGTACTCATAAAGCATTCTTTTCTTCCAGGGCAGAACTTCTTATGAATTTCTCTAATTAACTAAGATTTCAAGGAAACGGAGGAAAAACAGCCAAGTGCTGGATGACATGTCCAAGATACCCACTGGACATTCCCCAGGCTGGACACAACCAGAAGTCCAATTAAACATGTGGAAATGTTATTTCTGTGCAATAATTCACTGCCCATTGTACCACTGGAGATGTGAAAACCGTGAAGAAACATTAGGCTGACTAGTGAAATTTTGCTAATATTAAGTGCTAATAAATTCAATCACAGTGCTGAGTCTCAGTATGCTGGGTACTATAGTTTGAAATTATAGGCTACAATGTTAGCCCTAAATCAACCAAAAACAAATGCTTTTTTCCAATTTGCAGATTTATTTGTTGCTCTGAACACTTGTGACTTAGTGAAGCTGAGTATGTCACAAAAGGGTGAAGTACTTTAATGAATAGGACAGATTTCTTCCTTTGGGCAGCACAAAACTCCACCGTTATAAAGAAAGACCTGAGCAGACAGACATGGAGGATGGAACAGTGTCCCTAAAAACAGTTCAGTAAGAATGATAAAGGGCTTTTTATCTGGGGATTTGTCTCTGAAAAGATCATACATGTGGTCAGAAACTCGGGTTCCATCTGTTGCTTTAGAGCCAACAGGCTTTACTGCATTGACTTTGTGCTCTTATCTGGTGGCCATAAATTCCCACCAGAGTGAGACACCAGCTTAGCCAGTGACCCCTGCTGTTCAGATCAGACAATGGAGCCGGTCTTTCTTCCCAGAAACACTCTGTTGGCTTCTGGACTGCCCTCTATGAATGCCCTTGGGATTTTGCTGTTTCCATTCAGGCTTTCCTAATGTGAGCAATTAGGAGATGCTTCATTTCAAGAGTCTCATCAGCAGTTGCAACACATCAGTGAGCAGTAAACTACTGGGACCAAGAGACAGGAAATTGGGAAGAAAAGGGCAGGGAAGAGAGAAAAAGGTCTCCTGCAGAGCTCCTTGCATGTGAGAGGCACTCCATAAATATTACTTTAATAGAGTGAAAAATAGACGAGGAGTACACAGGTGACATGAATTTCAAAATTTGAACCCCAAAGACCAAGGAACAACTACTGGTCCAGCAAATTCGAAGCCCTGTGCCATAATCGAAAGCTGGCTGGGGAGGGTTTGTGCACTGAACGGAATCGGAGTTTCCTTCCCTGAGGTCCATACCACTGAAGGCCCAGGCCCCCGGGTGTTGTTGGTTTGGTTAGGTTTTTTTGTTTGTTTTTGTTTTTCTTTCGGAAGCAGAAGGAGCCAGGGATACAAGCTGAGTAATGCCATGCCCTAACCCCATTCTTTCTCCCAAAATGTCTAGGGCCAATCGATACCTTCCAGGGAACAATAAAAGAAATGGAACTGGGTCTCCCCCAAGGCACCAGCCACAGCCTCATGATGTGCCGCTTTGTGTTTCTGAGAGGAGCACAGTATAGAAAACAGCTTTCTCAGTCCATCCCAAGTCAGCTGTTAACTAAAACACTCGTGCAGATGGGGAAGAATAAAAGTAATGTTGCAGTGCATTATCATTGTAGGTGAAATTTTTTAAGTCATCCTACTGAGCTCCAAATGTATCTATCCATCCATTCATTGCCTTCAGGCCTTTCCCTTTGGGCAAGATCTGTACTTGGTACAAAATGCTCTGGGGCTTCAGATGGGCTTAGGACCCACCGACTAGGGAGCTCTCACAGCCCCTCACAGTGTCTTCTCTGCCTGTCAGGTGCCCAGGGATGAGGGTTCCTGCTTCGCCCCCTGAGAGCCATTGTCCCGGGCCCTACGCTCAGCTCAGAGTCCAGCAGAATGCCGACCGCAGTCTCGCTCTCGCCGCCCCTCCCGCTAATTTCCTCCGCCAGCTCTCCATCCCGATGAAAAAGGGGCGCTGAGCCCCGCGCCTGCCTCGGAGGGGAGTGGGACAGTGGGCGCAGGGCCAGGCCTCCATAGCAGCTCCTGCCCCTGCCAGAGCCAGAGCTCCTCGGACCTTTCGTTTGCTTTTCCAACGTCGATTGAGGGGCCCAATGTCCCGGAAATCTTAAAGAAGATCCGCGGTACAGCTCAGGTTAGCAGTTGATAAGCTGCTCGCCCGTAGACAAAACCCTTTTTAAAATGCGACGCCAAAGCTCTCCAGTTTCGGGCCGGGACCTTGGTACCGGACGTCAGCGTCTGCCTCCTTCGGGTCTGAGGGCCGGAGGGATCCCAGAGCGCACGGCTGGGGAGCTGCAGGTCCCCGCCCCGCGTGCGTTTGCTCGGGACACTTCCCATCCAGAGCAGTCGGCGTCCTCGCCGCGGGGCGCGGGTGCAGGGAGGGCCACAGCCGAAAGAATGAGGTCACACAGCCACCTGGGAAAGGCGGCCTGCGACACGCCCAACACGTAAAATGTGGCATCACAGAGCCTCAACCAGGTTTAAAAAAAAACGACTTGCAACCCTAGCGGGACCATCAGTTTGGGAAATGGCGCCACCAGATGGCTGCAGCGAATCCCACAAAAATATGCTCCGGCTGGCGGGCCCTACCGCCCCAGAGCAGCAGGAACGGCCCCAGACCACCCTCCCAGGAGGTGAAGGTGACATTACCCACCCGGCTAGCCTGCCTGTGGATGAAAGCCAAGCAAAACACCCAGTAGGTCAAGATGCGTACCTAAAGCCCTAACGTGTAACACCAGCAGCTGGACCGCTCATGGTGTGACCGGGATCCAGTTACTTAACCCCTCCGTGCCTCAGTTTCCTCGCGACTACTTATGAATTTGCAAAATAATGGTCACACCCATCTGCCGGGTGGCAGTGACGATTTCAGGAGACGGGGGCTCACAGTCACTTGACGTGGGCTGAGGGAGTTTGCTGTTCACCAGGCTCCCCAGGCTGCTTAGGGCCTGCCCTAGCTAACTGCATCCTTTCCCACTCAGGAGTTGTTTAAAACCTCTGAGGGGGCCCTGCCTTTTAATAAGGAGCAGGTGTTAGCTCACTCAAGGGGTTTGCTGCTTGGGGTGTTCTATTCCACAAGAAGTGGTTGTTCATAGGTAGTTTTATTTACTTGCAGCAATTAAAGGAGACAAGGGTTCCAATCTAAAGCTGTCTCCCCGAAGGGACACTTAGCCATTGCTTATATACACTATTTAGTTAATTACATGTTGATTTCTTCCCTGCAGCTGGCTAAACATATTCACTTGAGTGCCGGTTGAGCTCATCCACAAAATACTGTGCTACATTTTTACATGCAGCAAGAATAACATTTAGTAACGAAAGGGCCCGACCTTGAGACCTTTGTACTGCCTAACGCAGGGAAACACAAGTTCTCCAACCAAAAGGGAGGGCAGGTCACGGGTGCAGTTATTTGGGGGCTAAGAAACTTGTTTCCAATTCGAGGCTGGCCCTCGGAAGGCAGAGCTAGATTTTGAGAATTAAGAAACCCGAACTTTACACTTATTCTCCCCTCTTTTTGCTTGAACTCCCTCTCAGAAAGAGTTCACATGCCTTAACTTGACCATTCGCGAGTGGGAGCGGGAGGCTGCATTTCCCCGACTCTCCACGGATGCAGAGCAGACGCAGGGGTCGGAGACCCCTCTCGCAGAGCAGAATCTCTGACAACGAGAGCCACGATCCTGCCATCCCAGAAGCTCTTGCACCTACCACAGCCGAATTGTTTTGTCGAGATGAGCGGGAACTTTCTTTGTGTCTGGAGATTGTTCTGTGCCTGAACATCCGGAAACACTAAAGCACAGCAGCGGGGCCAAATCCGCTCTTGCCAAGGCTCTTCTGCAGGCCTGCAGCGTTGGGGTGGGAGGTTGGTGTGTGGTGAGGCCAGGGTGGGAGGAAGAGTTCCAATCCCATCACCAGGGACCCATAGACAAATGGCCCCCTTCAAGTTGGCTGCCTGGAGAAGTGGGCACGCACCATCACCTACCCTGGGTTTGGGTGAATAGTTTCCGTTCCTAAAACGGGCAAGTACTAAGTGGACGAGGGTAGAGGTGGTGAACACTGACTCTCTTTGTAAAAGCGAAAGCTGTCGGCAGTTTTCGATAAGTGGCAAAGATCTGCGAAGACCAATAGGCCTGAGGACCAACCCGGAGCGCCAGCGGGGAGGAAGGCGCCCCGGCGCGGCTA
>PVKM010021693.1:0-22369 GCA_004027735.1 Carollia perspicillata | reverse complement strand
CATCTACAGATACAATCATGTGTTTTTTATCTTTCATTTTGTTTATGTGGTGAATCACATTTATTGATTTGAGAATGTTGTACCAATCTTGCATTTCTGGAATAAATCCCACTTGATCATGGTGTATGATCTTTCTGATGCATTGCTGTATTTGGTTTGTTAATATTTTTTTGAGGATTTTAGCATCTGTGTTTATCAGTTATACTGGCCTATATTTTTCTTTTTTTGTAGTGTCTTTATCTGGTTTTGAATTTAGGATAATACTGGCCTCATAAAATGAGTTTGGGAGACTTCCCTCCTCTTGAATTTTATGAAATAGTTTTAGGAGAGGTGTTAGTTCTTCTTGGAGAGTTTGGTGAAATTCACTTGTGAAGCCGTCCAGTCCAGGGCTTTTGATTACTGCTTCAATTTCACTAAGTGTAATCTGTCTAGTCAGATTTTCTGATTCTTCCTGATTTAGTTTTGGAAGATTGTATGTTTCTAGGAATTTATCCATTTCTCCCAGGCTGTCCAGTTTGTTGATCACAATATTTTCTTACAATCCTTTGTATTTCTTTGGTGTCAATCTTTTCTTCATTTCTGATTTTATTTATTTGGATCCTCATTTTTTCTTGATGAGTCTGGTTAAAGGTTTGTCAATATTGTTTATCTTTTCAAAATCAGCTCTTGGATTCATTGATCTTTTGTGTTGTTTTTTTTTTTAAGACTCTGTTTTGCTTATTTCTGCTGTGATCTTTATTATTTCCTTCCTTCTGCTCCCTTTGGGCTTTGTTTGTTGCTCTTTTTAAAGTTCCTTTAAGTGCAAAGTTAGATTGTTTATTTGAGCTTTTCTTGTTTTTTGAGATAGGCCTGTAATGCTATGAATTTCCCTCTTGGATTGTTTTTCCAGTGTCCCACGGGTTTTGGACTGTTGGTTGTGTCCTTGTCTTCATTTGTTTCAAGGTATCTTTTGATTTCTTCCATGATCTTGTTATTGACCCATTCTTTGTTTAATAACATGTTAGTGTGAAATAACATGTTGTTAGTGTTTTTCAGTGTTCTTATGATTGATTTCTAGTTTCATAGCACTGTGGTCAGAGAAGATGCTTATAATGATTTCAATCTTCTTAAACTTATTGAGACCTGTTTTGTGCTCTATCCTAGAAAACGTTCCATATGCACTTGAAAAACATGTGTATTCTGCTGCTGTGGGATGAAATGACCTGAAGATATCAATTAAAATCATTTGATCTAGTGAGTCATTTAAGGCCACTCTCGTTGATTTTCTGCCTTGAAGATCTATCCACTGAAGTCAGTAGGGTGTTAAAGTCCCCAGTTATGACTGCCTTTCTGTTGATCTCTCCTTGTATGTCCATCAAGATTTGCTTGACATATTTAGGCATTGGGTGTGTAAATATTTACTAGGGTTATACCCTCTTATTAGATTGTTCCCTTTATAATTTTGTAGTGTCCTTCTTTGTCTCTTACTATAGCCTCGTTTTAAAATCTCTTTTGTCATATATATAAGTACTGCTACTCCAGCTTTTTTTCCTTTCCATTTGCATAAAATATCAGTTTCCATCCCTTTACAAGTCTGTGTGCATTTTTCAATCTGAGATGTGTCTCTTGGAGGCCTCATATGTATGGGTCTTGTTTTCTTATCCATTCAGTGACCCTATGTTGTTTGCTTAGGGAATTTAAGCCATTTATATTTAAAGTAATTATTGATGCATATATATTTAGTGCCATCTTATTGTTAGACTATTTTACTCTGATTTTTTCCTTTTTCCTCCCCTTCTCCTTCCCCTTCTCCTCCTCCACCTCCTCTTTCTTCTACTGCTTCAAGCCAGCCCTTTAACATTTGTTGCAGTACTGGTTTGGTGTCAACAAACTCCTTTAGCATTTTCATGTCTAGGAAGCTTCCTATTTCTCCTTCAACTTAAATGATGGCTTTGCTGGGTAAAATAGCCTGGGTTGTAGGTCCTTGCTTTTCATCACCTTAAATATTTCATACCACTCCCTCTGGCCTGAAATGTTTCTGTTGAGAAATCAGATGACAGTCTAATTGGTGCTTCCTTGTACATAACTACCCGATTCTCTCATGCAGTTTTCAGGATTCTCTCCTTGTCTTTCAACCCTGTCATTTTTATTATGATATATCTTGGTGTAGGCCTCTTTGGGCCCAATTTGTTTGGGACTCTCTGAGCCTCCTGGACTTGTGTATCTTTTTCCATCAGCAGATTAAAGAAGTTTTCGGTCATTTTTTAAAATAGGTTCTCAGTGCCTTGTTCACTCTCTTCTGGTATTCTCATTATGAGGATGTGAGTATGCTTCATGTTGTCCACAATGTTTTTTAAGGTCTCCCCATTTTTTAAAAATTCATTTTTCTTTTTGTTGCTCTGCTTGGGTGTTTTTTTTTCTACCTTGTCTTCCAAATCACTGATTGGATCCTCTGCTTTATCTAACCTATTGTTTATTTTTTACAGTGTATTATTTATTTCAGATATTGCATTCTTTATTTCTGACTGGTCCTATTTTATGATTTCTGTGCTTTTTTCCATGCTCTTCAGTATTCTTATAATCATTACTCTAAACTCTCTATCTGATGAATTGCTAGCCTCCATTTCATTTAGCTCTTCTGGATAATACTTGTTATTTCTTTTGGGGTTTATTTCTCTCTCTTCTCATTATGGCCACTTTTTTGTATCTGTTTCTCTGTATTAGGTAGATATGCAAAGACTCTGGTGTATGCCTTCATTAGATGCTGCTTGTGAATTGCCCCAGGCAACCTGTTTTGAGTTATCAGTGATCCACAGTGTGTGGCTCCCTCTGCTGGCCTCTTTGTGTGCAGAAAGAACCCAGCTGACAAGCAAGGCTGGCTTCTATCAGCACCTGGCCAGGGGAGGGTCAATTAAATTTTCATAGAGCTCCCAGAGATCTGCCAGAGTTGTTAAACTAATTAGTGATATAACCTCAGACTAAAATCAGTAGCCTGGCATGAGTTCCAGAGGGTGGGGCAGGGTAATTCTTATGGGTGAGGCTCTTGCTTCAGCTTAGGCTGATGCTATTTGTAGGAGTGCTCTGCCTGAGAAAGATGACTTCTGCAGCACAGGGAATGACTCAGCACCGGGATCTTGGTGGCTGTTCCTTCAGTTCTCCTCCCAGACCTACCAGCCCCAGACTCTCCTCAGGTGTCTCTAGTCCACTCTTCCCTCCCTCTGCTGGAGCCCAGGGTACATGGCTGCAAATAAAATTTTGTGCATTGAGACTTTAAGAGCTTTCTGCGTCTCCAGCTGTCGCTCTCACTGGCTGACAGAACCCCTGCTGCTTTTCACAGGTGGATATTATCTGGGTTCCTTTCTGGCTGGTGCTGTAGGCTTGGGAGCCCAGCTTGGGGTTTAGACCCCACACTTCTCAGGGGGAACAGCCTTGGCTGCTGAAATATCCCTCTGGCACTTCAGCTGCTGCCTGTGGGAGCCCAGCCAGCCCTCTTGTGTCTCCTCCACGTTCCCTACCAGACTCATTGTGGTGAAGTGGTTTCTGCTGTCTGTCCTTGCATATAAGGCTTTTCTTGAGGTAATGTACAGTTGGGTATTTATGGTGATTTCTCTACAATTTAGTTGTAATTCCAGATTAGTCCTGGGAGAAAGTTAATGTAGCTTTCTCTTACTCTTCTGCCATCTTAGATCCTCCTGATTGGTTAATTTTTGGTACCAGAAATCCTTATATACAAATCTAGGCACCTAATTCTTTTTTTAAATTTTTTTAAAAAAGTTTTTATTTATTTATTTTCAGAGAAAGGGGAAGGGAAAGAGAACGAGTGGGAGAGAAACACCAATCAGTTGCCTCTTGTATGACTCCAGACTGGGTACCTGGCCTACAACTCAGGCATGTGCCCTGACTAGGAATTGAACCAGTGACCTTTAGGTTCACAGGCTGGCACTCAACCTACCAAGCCACACCAGCCAGAGCAGCACCTGTTTCTTTAAAAAGTCACTTTGGAGCAAAAAGGGTAACTAATTACTATCATTTTATTAATTTTTGCATAAGCCAATCAAAATTATACCTATTTTTTGTCAGATTGGCAAAAAATATTTTCTTTTGGTGTGCCACAGAATTTTAGTAATTAGTTTATGTTTACTATGGGATGAAGAAGGTTTCAAATTGATGCTTTAAATCAAAGACTTGTAAGTCGCTGTTTCTTCCTTCTTTTTTTCTCCTTTTATTCCTTAATTTTTCCCTTAATTCTCCCTTATTCCTTAATTTTTATTTTAATTTTATTTTTTATTGGTTTCAGGTGTACAGCTTAGTGGTTAGGCAATCATATACTTTATACACTGTTCTCTTCCCTTAATTTTTCTTTTTGATTTTTGTCTTTCAAGAAATTTGTAGTTAATTATAATTTTTAAAAAAAATCTGTGACCACAGGACTGTGCTAATTTAAAAAGGAAGTATTTTGTATATTTCTTTAAGAAATTGATTCTAAAAATACTGATGAAAATAAGTATTTTCCGCTGTTGAAACTATATTATCTCAGTTCTTATATTACCATCCTTTTGATAATGAAACATAGCTACTCTTATAGAATTTTAAAAATAGTTTTTTTTTTGGATTGGAAAAGGATACATGTATACTTTTTTTGTTTGTTTGTTTTAATGTAGAATGCAGCCTTCTACATGATGAGGAAAAAATGGGACAGTTGTCTGCCAGTCAGAGCCACGGAATCCCTACGCAGGTCAGTGGTTGATATGTTTCAGCCAAACCTCCTAAAACTATATTTTTAGTTGTGAACAGGCTTGCTGTATGCCATGCACCGAAAAGCAAACATTTTTTTCTCATTGTTATTCAACTTGTGTAAGAGGTAGAGCTAGAATTAGAACCCAGGAATCTCTAATTTCAAAACCACTCCATTTTACTGCCTGATGCTATGCAAATTAGAACTTCTCAGGAACGTCACAAAAGAAGGCTACCATTCTTTGTTTATTCTGATAAACTGCAAAATTCTGTAGAATTGTATGGTAAGCACCTATCAGCATTTAAGAATTATTTGTTTGGTAGAGGTGGCCGTTAACACACAGACAAGGAAGAAGCAAACTGAAAACAGAGAAACAAAAAAAAGGAAAGTAAAAATGTAACTTTTAAATACAGTAAATGCATAAATTGTATCTTTTGACATCCAATGATAATGACATCATTTTGCAGGTGAATGACAGAGATAGAAAAAACACCATAAAATTTTAGTTTCACATTTGGATTAAATAAAGCTCTTTTCAGATGACTACACCTTGAAAAATTTTGGAGAGTAAATTGCTTATTGATTGTGGCTAACCTAACGAGTACTGGTAGAGAACATGATGATTTAGGAGACACGTTTTAGAAATAAATATTGTAGAAATCTAATTAAGTATAAAATAGCAAAATTGAAAACAGAAATGAGTAACATTCATTTGTGGGAAGAAAATAGCCCACGACATATAAAGGTGTATAAAAGCAAAGAGAAATCTCTGACCTGGGCGCTGAGAGGCATCAAACCCTCTCTGAGGAAAGTGCAGTGGATACCAGTGACACAGAAGTGCACACTCCTGCGGCTGTAGCAGGGCCGGGGTGTGAACACGGAACCAGCCGACGTGTGGAACTGGCTTTCTAAAAATGTGAAAATGCTTGAGGTTGACGTTTGGTAAAACCTCTTCCACTAAAATGGTATAATTTTTAATAAATACACAAGAAACCAAAATGTCAAAAAAGATGAGTCAATCTTGTCTGTTAAGTTCTTTTGGAGTGGTGCTACTCTCTCTCCTCCTGTGGCTCTTTCACTTGGAAATGACTCACAACAAAAGGACAAGTCTCTCCTTTTCATGACCATGAGGGGATGAGAGAGATGCTGTTTGAATTACAAAAGCTCCTTTTTAAAATGCTTCCCGTATAAGAAAGATGACACTAATCTGGAGAACAATTCTTTTTCACATGTGCTACCTAATACACTGCACAGTTTCAATTGATCATCTTGATCATTGTGATGACTTTAATTATTTAATATGAAATAAATTCCCTTCTCTTCCATCAGGCTATTTAACTTTAATCTTCATAATGAAATGGAGTGGGAAAGGTCACCTGCTCACCTCCTAAAAACCAAGTGGGAAATTGCATCCGTCTTCTAGGCAAGAGTGGCTTTGACAAAAGATCAAATTACATCAGTGCTCAAGGAAACAGGTTCTAGGGTACGGCAGAGGACCTACACCCCTTTGGAAGGGTTTTCCAAGAATTAAATATTTTCCACTCTCTTTTATTTTTCTTATCTCTTTCCCTGGCAAATACTAGCCCTGCAGCCCGTGAGACAGCACCTTACTGCTGGGTCGAAGGGCTGATAGTGTTGCGGAAAAACGAACTCTTACACGATCTGGGGTGACGGAGTAAGCCTTTGTTACATGCATGGGCCCAGAGGAGACAGCTTCCAAATTCTGGGCACTGAGGGGGGGTCAGGTGAGTGGTTAAATACTTTTGCAACAAAGTGAGGAGGGGAGAGGTCTTGTGATACAAGCAGGAATGTGGAAGCCAAGGCAGAAGCAGAGGGCGAAAATTGCCTGGGGCCGGGACAAAGAGATAGTAAGAGATTAACTGAGTCCAAAACAGAGAGTCAACTAGTTAACAGGTGGTGGTCTGGAGCCCGGGAAGCCAGCAGGGAGTTATCAGAGGTCCGGAACAGATAGTCAGAAGCCGGGAAGCCATCAGGGAGCCATCAGGGGCTAATGCAGAGTGCCAGCTTCAATCTCTATGTACACTTTTAAATTTCTACTACAATAGAACTCCACCATTCAGTCTGGAAGCACATCGTGCGTGTGTGGGGAGAGGTAGTATGGGAGGAAAAGTAATTTTCCCTCTATCTTTCTAGGTTCTTGGCTAATCCCCTCCACCAATCATAATAAAAGATTAAAGGATTCACAGGAGAAAAGCAAACAGAAGTAATAACATGCATATCCTCATATGCATATATGGGAAAGACCCGGGAAAACTGAGTAACTCCCTAAAATGGTCCAACCATCACCTTAAAAACATATCATCTGTACCTGAAAACAAAAGGTGTTTGGTGGAAGAAAGATAGGTTTTTAGGAAAAGCACAGTACTCGAGAATGAGGTTCCTATGCAGTTTTAAATCCACACCTTCTCCAGTGATAAAAGTTGCTTTAGATTTGGTCCTCCTCCTTTTCCTGGTACAGAGAGGGGAGCACCCTTACAAATGGGGTTTCCCTGAGAAATATAAATTTGTCTTACAAAAGAGTGACTTCTACTTGGTTTGTAGGGTTTGTATCATGTCTGTTGTTTTTTTTTTTTTGATTATCAGCCTAAATAATCCTTATGCCAAAAAAGCATATTTTAGGGAGACAAATTCTGTTTCTCTTCAAAGTCATCAGAGAATGGGTCCTACCTTATGGTCACATGTATCACTAAAGTGGAAACATTAAAAAATTGTTACTGTTATTGAACCCCAATATGTGAGTCTGTCCACCTTCACATTGTGGCCAAAAGAAGATGAACAGGATGTCACAGTGGAGAAAGGAAGTAGTTTATAAGATTGACGCCAACCCAGAGTTTAGGTGAGCTTGTGCCTTAAAAGACCTGGCTCTCTGATGGCAGGTGACTAGCAGGTTATACAGGGCAAAATCATGACACCATGGATTAGGTTTGGGTGTCGTGTCAGGAGTTGATTGGTCAGTGGCAAGTGAGGGCAGTATGTCATTTCTTCGGGTGTCAAGGACAGCTGTGGGGTTGGCCCCGCATCTCTCTGTTTGGCCTTATAGAGAGGTAGCTGAGGGGGTTGTTCTGCTTTAGGGCTCAAGAGCTGAAACATAACGTAGATCAAGATGCTGTCTTTGTCCTGCCAGAGGCTTGAACTGGACCAGGCTATGGTCTTCTGCTGCCTCAGGGGTTAGTGATTATAAGGGGAAGAGGTTAAGGTCTTGAGGTGTGCAGAGAGAAGAGGAAAAAAATGACTTCTAAAGCTATAGTCACGTATCAAATCAGATTGTGGTTTCAGTATAGTCATGGGTGGCTTAATGATGGGGATACTTTTGCAAAATGTGTCATTAGGAGATATCATTGTTGTACAAACATCACAGAGTGAACTTATATAAAATTAGATGGTATAACCTACTGTACTCCTAGAATGTATGGTATGTAGTGTATTGCTTCTAGGCTATAAGCCTTCACAGCACATTATTGTACTGAATACTGTAGGCAATTGTAAATGTAACATAATAGTAAGTATTTATGTATGTGAACACGTCTAAACATTAAGAAGGTACAATAAAAATATGGTGTAAACAATCCAGAAAGGTATACCTGAGGCAGGATAGAAACAAGTTAGGGGGAAATCCTGCCAAGTGGAGTGAGGAAGGAAGAGCCAATATCCTTTCACCAGAGTGCCCACCTCTGGGCATAATCACAGAGAAAACCCTTTATGGCAGGAAAACCCCTGTGATTGTTGTAGAGGTCAACCCCTCTACATGGATTGTATTAGGAACAAGGCTCTCTCCCAAACAGAGGCAGAGTCGGAATTTGGTGCCACGAAGTTTGGAGATACCTCCCTCTCCCTCGGAAACACATAAAATCCCAAGAACTAACCAACCTGTCCTCATGAACAACTTTTTCTTGAGTTGCCGCATTCACTGGGATGCATACTCTTCACTTCTTCTGTAACAGGGTGCAGCCAAGAGGGGGCCCCAAACAGGAATTTGGAATGGGGTCCAGAACTCAAGGTGTCCAGGAAATATTAGAAATATATATAGGATGTCCTCACCCTTCCCCCCTACAGGCTTGAGTTGGGGGAAGGGACACATGGAAAAGGGCCTTTGAGAACTGTTTTGCATAGCAACAGCTTTGGAACTATCCTCTGGCATGGTCATTTAACATATCTATAACCTTTAACTGGTTTCATAGATATGTTAAATAGCTGTGGCCATGCTTTGAGCCAGGGGGATGGAAGTGACTTCCACCCAAGATGTAAGTGGGAGGCAATTCCCCCTGGTTACAGCACCTGTGTGAGAGCTTGGAGTTGATTGGCTCCACGCTGTGGGGCCACTCCTGCCCAGACTCAATGGCAGCCCAGTAAAGCTGGACAAATACGGGAATGCTGGCAGGTGTAACTGATTGTAGGAGGAGTTGGAAATGGGGCTGCAGAGGAAGATTGGCATGGGGATTTAAACCTAGACTTGGCAGCCATGTGGGGGAGAACCATGTGGCTTTGGTAGAGTGGGGACTCCCACAGCTTTGGCGAGAGTGAGGTCCACATGGCTCTGGGGTGCTCCCTTTTGCCACGTGGCTTAGAAAGCAGGAGAGACTTTGCCTGGAAGAAAAGGGGTGAAAGGACTCTTGCTGGTGGGCCATGAGAAGGTGCCACATGGCTTTAAATTAACTGGAGATCCTGGTGGCCACACAGCTGATGGTGCTGGGAGCCTGAATCTTGGATTTCTACTTCTTTTCCTGAGGTACCCCAGATTAGGGCAGCGGGAGAAGGAAGGATTGTGTGTGTCTGTGGGTATTTTAAGGACTTGAATATTTTAATGAAGATACTAAGTCACTACTCTAAGTCTGTATAGCTTTAAGTAAATATTTCCTTTCCTTTTCACAGATCCCTGGCCTTGAGAGATGTCTTTCCTCTGGCGGCAGGCATAGCAAACCTAGTGGGGGGGTTCTTTTGGTAACAGTAAATCTATTGGGTTTGTTCTGTTGATATAGGGAAGCAACCAAAAACCAAGTGGGCCTTAGCAGAGGGTCCCCCTCCCCCAGTTCAGATAGCGGTACCAGCCTGCGCTGAGCCAGCCAGGAGATAAGGGCATGCAAAAGGACACTGACCAACCAAATAAGGAAATCTAAACTAACCTCTGCATTCCTTTGCATTAGCCCAGAAGGGAGGGTTTATAAGCTTCGCAAATCCTCTGTTTGAGCGCCCAGAATTTGGAAGCTGTCTCCTCTGGGCCCATGCGTGTAATAAAGGCTTACTTCGTCACCCCAGATCGTGTAAGAATTTGTTTTTCCGCAACACTGTAACACTTCCACAGTGGCCCCGACACCCTGGCCACTTTCTTTTTCTGTACCTGAATAAAACTTGCTTTATATTTACTCTGATTTGTCCTTGAATTTTTTCCTGATTTAGTCAAGGACCTGAAGGTCACCTGACACTCTAAAAGTCCCAAACCATACCAATGCAGAGCCAGCCCTTGGTGTGGAAATGGTCTGGTGACACACTTATATAGGGCATTGAACATGAATGGGGCTCGCAGGACTGGACGTTGCTCTGGGAGAGTCAGTGAGTGAGTGGTGAGTGTGAAGGCCTGGGACGTCACTGTCCACGACTGTGGACTTTATGAACACTGTGCCCTTAGGCTACACTAAATTTATACAAGTTGGTTTTCTTTCTCCAATAATAAATTAACTTTTAGCTTACTGTAACTTTTTACTTCATAAACTTTTTAATTTATTAACTTTTTGACTCTTGTAATAACACAACTTAAAATACAAACACATGGTACAGCTGTACAATATTTTTCTTTATATCCTTATTTTATATTAATAGCTGTGAGTAATGTCCTTTGGTAAGATGACTTCACTAGGTGATAGCAATTTTTCAGCTCTGTTATTATTTTATGGGTTCAGTGTCATATCTGTGATCAAATTGTTGTTATACAGTGTATGACTATACATTCAATACTCTTACTGTACGAAGGGTTCTTTGTACATAAGACAAACAAACAAACAAACAAAACCTCATAGATACAGACGAGATGGTGGGTACCAAAGGGAAAGGGAGGGAGAGCAGGTAGTAGAGGGCAGAGGAGGTTAAATATATGGTGATGGAAGATTTGACTTTGGGTGGTAAACATAATGCAATGTACAGATGATGTAGAAACGTACACTTGAAACTTACATGATTTTACTAACCAATGTCACCCTAATAAATTTAATTTAAAATGGGTTCTACTTTATTTAAGAGTAGTTGTGCTCAAACTTTTTTAACAAAGGATTTGTTAAAACAGATTGCTGAACTCCAATCCTAGAATTTCTGATTCAGTAGATGTGGGGTGGGTGGAGACTGCATTTCTAACGGGTTCCCAGGTGCCTCCTGTCGCTGGTGTGGGTATCGTATTCTGAGAACCACTATTAGTGTTTGAGCAGGTGAGCTGTGACTCACTCGTGTGCCTCAGAAGGGTTTCAAATGAACTGAAATATGGACTACGTCATCTCTGGGGGTAGCAGGTGAGTTGTAGAAAGGCCACAGCCATAAGCCTCTTGCGGGAGGACAGATTTTACTACTCCAAAATATGTCTCTTTGGCAAAAGGATTATTTTGTGCTAAAGGCAATTAAAACCCAAAAGATTCAGGCAAAGCTTTTTACCTCCCCCTCAACTGCCTAAATTTACATTGAAACAGGGGCCTGTATCAGGAAGAGAGCTATTAATAGAGATACCTTTTTATCCAAGAAACTTAACTGCACAACTAACTGGGCAGTCTTTGTTTTCCATCACCCTTCTCCCTTCCTGTGAAAGACTTCCCTCCCCTTCGTATCCCTAGGCCCCTAGCCCTCTTCTCAGCTCGGGATATTATATAAGTTTCAACTACCTGCCTTTGGGGTCTAATAGTTCCATCGTTTCATAGTTTTCAATAGGTTCCTGTACATATGAAATTATATTTGTTTTTGTTTTGTTAATTTGCCTTATGTCAATTTAATTATTAGACCAGCCAAAGAACCCAGAGGTTAGAGAAACATTTTCTGCCCTTACAGTCTTGTATTTTTGTATTCCAATGCACCATATAAATATTATTACTTTTGAAATATGCCATGACATGAAACAGTTGAGGACGCACTCAGTTCTACAGGATTTCAGGTTTCCAATGATTTAACCAAATTGGGAAAAAACTGGGTAGGAGTAACTTGCCTTTATAATAGAATATTGAAAATAAGGCACGGGACCCCCCCAAAACCCCTTCCACCCCAAACAGTTATACTCTGCAAGAAGAAGGTAAATACATGAGAATATTTGTTGAGCATGTTCTTTGTGGTGGACACATGCCGGGAACTTAATATGGTGTTGTAGTAAGCAGTTAGACAGGCATGCACAAAGGATTGATAAGCCACGTGCTGAAGGCCACCAGGGTAGAAAGCCTGGGTATCTAGAAATGGGAAAAACTGGGGACACAAATATAGTAGCGTGGAACCTCACCCCCAGGGTGACTTTTCCTCCCCTAGCATGTCACTGGTCATGTAGTTTAGACCCTTCTCCGACCTCTCCTCCTTTAGTCATGTGTTAGACTCCCTCAGAGGAGGAAAAAGAGGACCAAAGGATAGCGTCATGTGACTCCCTTGCACAGCCTCTCCCTTGGCATTAAGCCCTGGAGATAACATCTAGCCCTCAGTTGTGTTTCAGCTCCAGGCCCGGTGTAGTAGCAGGGCCAGTCAGCAAGATGCCACGGCTGACATTACCACCAGCTGTGATGACTAATGGCCCCCTACCTTGGCATCAACCGATCAGTGGAGACCCTGACTCTGAGAAGAGAAACCTGGAAAGCTGATGAATATTCTGTTGAGATCCTCCCCTGAGATTTCCCTAAAACCCTGCCTTTGGGAAACAGATAAAACCTCTTAAGACAAAGGACTCAGCATGCTCTTTCTCTCTGTTGAGCATGCCCGTGCGGTTCCCACTCTCCTTCCCCCAGGGGCAGCCTCTCTGCCTTTCTTTTCCCCAAACTCCAAGGGCTCTTCTTTTTGCCCCTGTAACTTGTTTTCTGAGCCTATGTACCCTCACTGGCTCACTTCTTCCATAGCTCATTTCTTCTACCTCTGTGACTTTCTAAATAAACTTTTGCTTGTATCTGAGTCGTGACTCTGAATTCTTTCTTAGCCAGAACTCAAGTACCGAGGTGGTTGAACCAAGGTTCAGTTGCCAGTAATGTTTTGGTGCTGTTTTGCACTAGCATTGTTACATTTAGTTCTCACTGCAACCTGATGAGTTGGGTTTTATTTTGCTCTTTTACTTCACTTTAATCAGGATTCAGAGTACATAAGTAATTTGTGCAAGGTCACAGAGCTGGTAGGTAAATCCGGAGTTAAACCCAGCTATCTCTGACTTGAAGGTCCAAGCTCTAGCATATGGCCTCAGGGGTGAAGCAAATAGCAAGGCTCTTTCTTTGTAACACCTGAAATTGGAGCAGTTTCAGAAAAAATAAAGTCAGGTTAAGGTTATACTAAGTTTCCGATGAAAAGGAAACCAAAGAAAGTATTGCTTTAATAGCTTATTCAGTTTAGATAATTTAAGGGATTACCTGCCTCGAAGTTTTAAGTATTATTACCAGGCCTTTCCTTGTGTGTGTGTGTCTTTCCCCTCTGATGTTTAGCTGCAGCTGATACCTGGAGTGTGTCATAATTTCTGGCTGCGCTATGCAGGCATAATGAAGTGATGAATCGGGCAGTTACATAGTGGGTTGGAGGACCCAAATTCTCGGGGTAGTTTTCTTCTGTCCTTCATATCACTTTGTGGAGACACAGTCTGAGTATCAGCAGAAAGGGGTCAAGACCAAGATGGGTCTGCCCCAGCATGGTTGGAATGTGTACATTCTTAACTTTGTGTAGGAAAGATCTCACAACACAAGTCCAGGTGATACTGAGATATGTTTATTAAAGCCAGGACACAGAAACAAAGGAAGGGATGAAGACAGAAGAGGCAAGATCATTGCAACAGTAGCAGCCTAGGCGGAGCTGCCTTGGCCCTTTGGAAACGTGAGGCAGAGTTGAGCCTAGGACTGACTGCCTTGGCTCTTTAGAAAGTAAGTCACAGAGGCAGAAGTGAGCCAGTTGGGCTGCATGGACTCAGGAAAAAACTGCAGAGGGAAAAGGAAGTCATTGGAGACAGGTTCACGGGCCAGCCCCAGACAAGCTGCCCCTGCCTGTTGCTCCCGTGGTTGCAGGTCTCATGGGAACCCTTAGAGCTTAAGGGGAAAGAGAACAAAGATACATGCTTGAGGAAAGGAGTAGGGGAGGCATGGGTGTGCTCCAGGGAGATTTTGCACTAGATCCTTTGTTCTAAGGGTTTTTATCTGTTTTCTAAAGGCAGGAATTTTAGGGGAGGTCTCAGGGGAAGATTTCGATAGAATATTCATCAGCTTTCCAGGTGTGTCAAAATCAGCATATGGAGGGGTCAGGGTCATTCTCAGGTCAGTTTCACCTTCAAAGAATGTTACTGAATTGGGTCTGGGACCAGGCCAAAGCGGGTCTGACCCTGAATTATCTGGAATGAATAAACCATTTGCTCCTAAGTGTCCTTGGTTAGGGAACATAGGACCTTGTGATTTATTATCTGGCTTAAACTGCTAGGCCTTGCTTAGCTATCTGTCTCAGTTTTCCCGTTTCACTTGCCAAGGAATTTTCCGAGCTTCTTACCCTCCTGTCTCATGAAGACCTCTGTCCAGAAGCTGTCCCCCACTGCCACTGAAGCAGGCCTCCGCTGGATTTCAGACCCTCACCTTTTTGTTCTTGCCTACCTTGTTTTTGTACCACCTTCATTTCTAACTCATTATACTCTTTACACTTAATTTGCATTTCTATTTTACCCGAGCTTCAACTTACCACTTATAATGTTAAAAAGGCTCATTAATTTCTTTTATTGGGGCTTCCTTCACATTTATTTCCTGTTAGAAATGTGCCCCCTTCACAATGGGGAACCTAGCTAAGTGTTTTAACTGGATACTTTATTAATTACTTTAGATGACTTTCTTCAATTACGTTAATTAGTGCTGTGTTGTAATATTTTTATCTCTTGACTCCCCAAATTAAAAGTTTACCTTTTGATATATCGAATCCACACGCAGGAAAAGTAAAGTGCATGAAGGCTCGTCTCTGGGAACTGTCCTGCAATGAAAAACATGCAGGGCCTTACGAGGCTGCCCGTCCATACTGGGTGGAAGACCAGTGTCCAGGGAGACTAAGAGGTTGGCTTTTAGTACGACTGGTAGGAACAGATTTGAAATCAGCTGGACCTGGGTTTGAATCCTGGATTTTAATGACCAGTTCTGTGATGTCAGGGAACTCCATAGTTACAAACATGTTTTCTCATCTAAAAGATAGGGATGGTAATAATGCCAGTAGGGTCACTGGAGAGATAACTAAAGTATTGGCATCCGCATTGTATTTGGTACACATTAGGCTTTGAACAAATAGTAGCTATTATTATGATTGCCAGCACATAATTCAATTCGATTAAAGTATATTTCTCACATTGTTTTTTATTTACATGAATTCTGAGTTCATGGGGATAAGGTATAATTTTTAAAAAGATAAATTCACAGCTCTCATAGAAATATGAAATAAACACCTGCTAAGGATTTAAATGAACTCTGTAATTAATGAGGGAACCAGTAAGATGTTAAAACTGATTCAAAACAGAGTTTGATTTACAGAGATTTATATTGTCTACCAGACAAGATTTATTTGCATCTCCACAATTTGAATTGCTATTGACTGGCAACATTTATGTTACTATTTGGTTTTCTACAAATTAATTTGTATCCCTAAAGAGTTTGTTAAATAATCTAGCCTATCAGACAATCAAAGTTTTTTGTCCATATGGAATCAGATATTTCTGAATAATTTACCAGGCAAATGACCAACACCCAGTAATCTCTTGCTGTTTTTTCAAGTCTTTGCAATTTTCATGACAGTTTAATCCTCCTCCATTTGTGATAATAAAATAATCCCCAAATTTAATTTTTTTCACAAAAAGGCTAGTCTTATTTTTTGCTTGATTTTTAAAATAGGGTGCTGGAAGGCTATTCCATATCCGTATAGGCCTCCTTGAGTTTTCTCTGCAAATCTAGAGCCAGCCAATAATATGGAAATACAAAGGCCGAGGAGTTACCTTCCATTTTGGAGTTTTTATTAAAATCTTAAACTTTTAAAAGGCTTTGTTATGTGTATTCTCTCCCAAGGTTAGGAAACAAAGTCCAAGAAACTCTCCACCAGCCGTCACCTGCAGTACCTATACATTCAGGTGAATTTCCTCTTGAGGTCCCCAGATTTTGCTAAGGTTCCCGGCATACCAGCAACTGACCTGCCTCTCCCTCTCTGAGGCCAGTTTTCCTGGGAGGACTCTGTAGGCATTGAATCCGGGTGTAATGTCAAAATTGTCCATTAAGAGTGGCTCGTCATGCCTGATTAAATGACTCATTCTCAGATACAATATTCCAGACACGATATTGATTCATCTAGTTATGTTGTGGTAAAAGTAGAATAGATTTTTTTAAATGAAACTATGTAAATAACCATATTGCCTTAAAAATGAAGAGGGTTCAATTAGAGTAACTGTGAATTTAGGGGAGGGGAGTCCAGTAAGAATTCAATTCCATTTAGAAATATTTCATATCAATTTTCAGAAATAGTGTTTACTAAATTGAGAGTTAGAACTAGCTTAAGGAAATTGCAGCATTATTTATAATTGCCAAGATATAGAAGCAGCCTTAACAAGTGAGTGGATAAAACAACTATGGGGCATTTACACAATGGAATAATACTTGGCTGTAAAATACAAGGAAATTTTACCCTTTTCGATAGCGTGGAAGGACCTGGAGAACATTATGCTGAGTGAAATAAGCCAATCAGAGAAAGACAAATACCATACGATCTCACTCATATGTGGCGTATAATGAACAAACTGAACTAACAAGCAAAGTAGAGACAGACTCATGGATAGAGAGCAGGATGACAGCCCTGGGGGTGGGGGTTCGGTGGTGGAGGGACTGAGCAAAAAGGAAAAAGGACTCATGGACATGGACAGCAGTGGGGTGTTTGTGGAGGAGGGGGACATAAGAGGGTTAAATGGTAATGAAAAAATACAATAAAAAAGAAACCAGCCAACCAAACAAAAAAAATGTAATACTTCATACATAGAAAATTAAAATAATACTAATAATATTCTAAATAAGTAGCATACTTAAATTTCCCTTATCAGTGCATTATTCAGTCCTTTGTGTTAATTCTTGTCTTTTGGAACTTGGATCAGCAGATGTTTTTATGAAAAAAATTTGCTCCTGGAGTAAGAGTCTTGGGAATTCTGACACAGTTCTCAGGCACTTTCTGAGAGTGTCTCAGTGATATCCGTGTAGAACTCTGTGCCCAGGAACCTATTTTCTCCAGTATCCACGGTTTAAGGAATATTGCAGTTTATAGTCCTCTTCACAAGGCTGTCTTTACATGAGACTGTCCTTTGTTGAAGATACAAACTTTGAATGAGAACTTAGAGGAGAGCATCAGGGAAAACACCAGAGTAGAACAAATTACCTGCAGACACCAGAAACTGAGTAGTTGCGATCAATTCATTCTGCTATGACCAGTAATATTGGGATGGAGGAGAGCGAAATTCTTCACTGGAGTATAGGACATACTATTGCATAGAAGTTTCATCAGCACGTCCTCTGAGGCTAAAAATGAGTCATGGACAGTGCAGGCATTGACAAATCTACAGGGGCTTCCTAGAAAATGTAAACTTTCTGAAACATTTGTATTGACATCATTTTTACTTTAATCTAAAGAAAATTGAGTGTCCCTTTGGTTTGACAATGCTTCCTCTGCAGCTTTTCCTCTATTGGATTTAATTAAGATCCATATGGAACACAGTAAATGAACCTAATTATTTATAGCATCAAAGCAAGAATTGTATCTGACAAAGTTAAACAACCAAGAAACAATTTACTCAAGACTATTGTAACAGAAGAGAGAGGCCAGAACTCAAGTCTTACCTTATTTGAATTTTGTTGAAACAGTGATTTTCAACTGATGTGCCTCAAGAATTTTTAAAACATGCAATACCTGACTATTTAGTCAGGGGCACTGACCTCTTTTCTCTTAGATTGTAATAAAAAAAAGGATACCAGCCAACACAATAGCCATCTGGTGTGAATCAATCCAAATGATGCCTATTTTTTTGTCAGATTGGCAAAAAGTATGTTTTTTGTTGTGCCACAGAATTTTAGTAATTAGTTCATATGTGCTGTGAGGTGAAAAAGGTTGAAAATCGCTGTGTTAAAATAAAGGTCAGAGCTCTTTAAGAGCTGGGGCGGACACACCAGAGGTTACCTGTGTTTGCTAATTGGTCTCACCAACGGAAAAAATCAACCTTCTTGTCTCATCATGACAGGAGGCAGTTTTACAATCTTGAGCAAAGAGCCCACAAAGTTAGGTTCCTCTTCTCCCATGGAGAATGAGAGATAGGGGTGCCATCTCCCTTGATGATTTCACATTTCAAAGGGATGGCTCCAAGGTCTTTGCAAAATGCAGGCCTGTAAAACTGGCAAGAGGCTAAAATAGGATTCTCATCTTGAAGAGGCAGAGAAAAAAATTGACAATCACAAGTTTTCTAAAGTAAATGTCTAAGAAAGGGGGGTTAGAGGTCTAAAGTCAGGATGAAGCCCACATAAAGTTTAGTTGAGGCCATCTTGGTCAATAGCATCCTTCTTTTTATTAGATAAAAGAACAATTAAAATTTTTTTTTTCAGGGGCACTCTGGGAAATGTCAAAGATAGTTTTAGTTGTAAAAGATATCCTGTGATTTAAACCTTTTTTTTTATAAATTGAAGATATGATATTGAGAAAGCAAATTCAAGAGTTGTCAGAGGAGAATTTTGTCAGTTTTTAAACACAGAATTGTGGCCCTGGCCTGGTAGCTCGGTTGGTTGGAGCATTGATGAGACACGTCCAGGTTGTGGGTACGGTCCCTGGTTGGGCCCCATCAAGAGTCCACCAATGAATGCATCAGTAAGTGGAACAACAAATCAATGTTTCTTTCTCTCTCTCTTTTCCTTTCTCTCTCTAAAACCAAGAAATTAAAAAGAAAATTAAAACAAAATAAGACTGTGAGTTCCTGAGAAACAACAGTTGGTTCTCTGTTTAATCAATGTGAGAATAAAATATATAAATATAAAAGAAAATACCTCAGGCGTAAGGAAACCTAGCTCTTTCACAGGTGAGAAAACATTTGTTCTTAGTGGTTTAAAATTTAAAAAAAATATTAATCAGGTATATGTGTCAACCTAAAGAATAGAAAATTATTCTGGTAAGAAACAGAATCTCTGCTATCTAGACAGATATATAAAAGGTAAAAAATCATCTTTCAAATTGTAGGTGAAGGTGCTAGGAAATAAGCTAAGCAAAGCTAAGTAAAATTTGGTAGAAGTTGAATATATTTTATAGACTTTTTTCCCTCCAGGTTCATATTATAAACCAAGCAAATAAAATTCACTTGCTTTAACCTTTGTCCTTTAGTATATCATTTCATACTCTGGGACAAACTGACACGTTATGTTAGGACAAAATTACTCCTTTTTTTCTTCTCTTGAAAAGTAGGAACACATACTCAGTTGTAGTTCTCTATCACTATTGCCTTTTATATTCTCAAACACATATAATATTTTAACTTTTAATCAAAGATTTTAACATATATTACACAGAGAAAGCTGAGAGATACACAGCTGGAAACTGTCATACACAAGCATTTTAGCAGACTATGACTATGTATACACATGACAGAACTTTCTTTAGCCACACATAATATTTTTACATGTTAAAGTACCAAATGCGAACAGGTTTATTAGTATGACACTATGATTGAGTCACTCTACAGCGTGTAAAAATAAAAGTTAATAGTATATAACAAAATGATGGTAACTGCTTTATACATATTTATTATATATAAATATTTAATTATATACATTTATATATATAAATTAAATATATATATTTAGCCTCACCCAAGGACATCTTTTCATTGCTTTATAGAGAGAGAAGAAGGAGAAGAGGAAGTGAGAGAGAAACATTGATGCGAGAGAGAAGCATCAATTGGATGACTCCCATATGGGGCTGCATGTGTATGGACCAGGAATTGCATGTGCCCAGACTGAGAATTGAACCTGTAGCCTAGGCATGTGCCCTGACAGGGAACCAAACCCACAATCCTTTGGTTATGGGACAATGCTCCAAACAACTGAGCCACACTGGCCAGGGCAATATTTTTTCTTATTTAGAAATCATGTAGGTATCCAAAAATTATCTATTAAATAGCTCACTTTAATATTGACTCAAGGTTTTAAGTTACCTAAAGATCTTAATAATTATGTTTAAGATGATGCCATTACAAGTCCTAATTACTGTTGATACAAAATGTTTGTCAAAATGTTTCAGATTACTTTAACACAATGTATTTTTTATAGTCTGAAATACAATATAGGAGTAATGTTAGGAAGTTTATATTAACTATTCTGTTCATGAAGAAACCACCTAAGTCTAATGACTAGATGCTGGAAGAATTTCCCAGTGCATGCTAGGAAAAGCCTACATGGCTGTGGATGGATCATTAAGGGCAAGTCCGGAGAGAGCTCAGAAAGAAAGGAGCTGTAATGAGAGCATAAATCTTCTTAGAGAATCCCTAAGTCAGCTGGAACGGAATGTTGGCAGAAATACGGGTGATAAAGACCTTTGGATGTGGTCTGTGGTAGAAATGAGGAATGCGTATTGGCCATTGGAGGAGAGAGGCCATCCTTGTTACAAAGTGACAAAGAATCCGGCTGGACTGTGTTCTTGTTCTAGTGTTTTGTGGAAGGCAGAACTTGGAAGTGATGAAATTGGGTATTTAGCTGCAACTATTTTTAATAGCTTCAGTATTGATACCATTGACTGGCTCCTCTTGACTGCCTATAGTAAAATGTGAGAAGAGGGAAATAATTTAAAGGAAAGCAGAATTTAAAGATCTGGAAAATTCTCAGCCTGTTTATATTTCAAAAAAATGAGAAAATGTGGTTGGAAGAGAACAGTAAGGGTATAGTCAAATGACCATTCAATAAGATTAGTGCAGGTGAGCCGTTGTAACAGAAGCTAGAAGCTGTTGTCCAAGAAAGTGGAAGAAAAGTGGGAGAAGGATCCTGAAGGCTGTACAGGGACCATCAGAGCTGTCACTCCCACCACAGGTCCAGGGTTGGGGCATGGGTGCTGGTCATGGTTTCTGTGGGGAAGGGCCTCCGAAGGTCTGAGAGGCAGAGTATTTTCAAAGGAGGGGCTGCTGGCACCTTTGGGACCTTGGTGCATGTGGCCTGGCACCACCTGACATCTCAGGGTTCTACTCCCCACACAGTGCTGCAAATTCTTGGATGCCCCAAGTGCTACTGTAGTGGACCCCAGAGTGTCATGGGCTGTACCCAGCAGAGCCATGAAGACATGGCTAACTCTACCTAGATTTCAAAGAACAGGGCCTCCTGACAGAGCCCTGGGCTTGGAACCTCAGCCTCAAAGAGCGGGAGGTGGGGGGTGCCGGGGCAGAGATCTGCCATGGAGGCAGGGCCTCCCAGTGATGTAGCATCTGGACCACTGTCCCAGTCGGTCCCAAAGGCAGGGCCCCCTGCGATGTGTCTGGAAAGCAGAGCCTCCATTGCAGTGGACCTGGGAGGCAGATTGTTGAACCAAAGAGGATTATTCTTGAGCCTTAGTGTCTAATGGGATTTGCCCTGTTGGGTTTTAGACTGGCTCAGGACCTGTCACTCTTTCTTTTTTCTGATTCCTCCCTTTTGAAATGGGAATGTCCATCCTATGTCCTACCTTTATATATTAGCACTATATAACTTGTTTGATTTCATAGGTTCACAAGCAGAGAGCAGTATGCCTCAGGATGAATCAAGTCCATATTGGATTTAAATGATATCTATATGATATTTTGGACTTTAGAGTCACTGTTGGAATCAGTTAAGACTTGGGGCTGTTGGGGTAGAATGAATATATCTCACATGTGAGAAGGACCTGAATTTTGGGGGTGAAATGCTATAGACTGAATATTTCTGTTGTCCCCAAATTCATTAAGTTAAATCTTAATATTTAATGTTTAATCTCCTAATGTAATGGCATTGGAAGGTGGGGCCCATGGGAGGTGATAAGGTCATGAGGGTGGAGCCCTCATGAATAGAGTGAGAGCCATTATAAGAGAGACCTCAGAGATATCCCTCTCCTGCAAGAAGATGGCCATGTATGAATTAGGAATTGGGCCCTCACTAGACACTTAATATTCTGGCACCTTGTTGAGCTTTCTAGCTTCTAGAAGTGTGAGAAATATATTTCTGTTGTTTAAAAGGCACCCAGTCTATGATATTTTTCTTACAAATGGATCCGAATGGACTAAGACAGGAGGTGATAAGGTCGGAGAGGAAAAGAGCAGCCAGATCATGAGAGGGTTTATGAACTATTTCAAAAATGTGGGCTTTCTTTCTGAGTAAAGTGGGGATCTTTCAGGGTTTTAAGCAAAAGAGTGATACAATCTGACTTATGTTTTGAAAAGATTACTCTGGATGTTGTGTTGAAAATAGATGGTAGGAA
>PVKM010021692.1:11704-22459 GCA_004027735.1 Carollia perspicillata | reverse complement strand
TTTTTGTCCATGTGTCCTTTATACTTAGAACACATTTCTGTAAGAAGCCAGAATCTGGGTGAATGGCCAGAGTACTGGGGCTTCAGTGAAGAAGAATCAACCCAGGAGAAAAATTGAAATTGGTGAAATTTTATAAATGTATTTAATCTTCCTTTCTCTCAACACTTTTCTCCCCTCAGATGGTGCTTATGAACCCCCCCCCCCTTACTCTTTTCTAGCCTCCAGAGCACTCATGCCACTCTCCTGCTGTCCTGGACACCTCTCTGTAGCAACGTAATGGATGCCCGACCCCTCCTTCCCATCTGAGCATAGTCGTAAGCCTCGGTTCTCTACTTTCCTAAGGTAACACTAGTTAAGTGATAAGCTCAATTGTACTGAAGAATAAAAGGTTAATGTTATCTTCTCTAGTGGATTTTTGAATTTTAAAAGGAAATTTCAGAAATGAATTGACTCAAATGGCAAGGACATGAGGAAAAAGGATCCCTTGTGCACTATTGGTGGGAATGTGAATTAGTACAGCCACTGTGGAAAACAGTATAGAGGTTCCTCAAAATATTGAAAATAGAGCGACCATATGATCAGCAATCCCACTTCTGGGTATATGTCTAAAGGAAATGAAGACAGGAACTTGAGGAGGCATCTGTACTTCCATGTTCATTGCAGCATCATTTACAATAGCCAAGATAAGGGAGTACCCTAGGTGTCCAACAATGGATGAATGGATAAAGGTATGACATACATACATATGTATACATACTGGTACGTATACATATATAACTGTATGTATAATGGAATTTTATTCAGACTTAAAAAAAAGGAAATTCTGCCTTTTGTAACATCATGGATAAAAATTGAGGGCATTAAAAACTGAAGTAAGTCAGACATAGAAAGATAAATAATGTATGATTTCAAGGGTATGTGGAATCCAGAAAAGGTAAATTCAGAACCAGGAAGTAGAATGGCGGTTACCATGCTTGGGGGTTGGGGGAAGAGGGGAGATGTGTTCAAAGGGTACAAACTTCCAGCTCGAAGGCACACAAGTTCTGTGGATCTAAAGTAAGCATGGTGACCATAATTAATACTACTGTATTATGCACTTGCAAATTGCTAGGAGAGTAAATCTTAAATTCTCTAACCACAAAAAAGAAATGGTAATTTTATGATATGATGGAGGCATTGGCTAATTCTACATGGTGATAATAATTTTGTAATATAAGTGTTTTAAACAGCACATCATACACCTTAATATTACACAATGTTTTATGCCAATAATATCTCAATAAAGCTTGAAAGAAGAAAAATTCTACCTGTTTGCTTAAAAAAAGAAAGCAGAAACTTATTTAACCTGAAGGAATGAATTTCCTTGGTGGAATTCTAAGAACCTTGGTAGACGATTTTCAAGCCAAATGGCCCTATTGTTTAAATTACAATTTATATCATTTTCTATTTTATCCCTAAATAAAGTCAGTTGTGCCAGCTGGGACAGAAAGAGAAACTTTAATTAGAAATGCTACCTGAATAAATCACTCACTTCATACATATGCATCCACACAAAAATTTACTCCTTCATTGAACAGATATTTACCGAGCACCATTTGTTTCAGGCTGTGTGAGGTACCTGGGACAAGAAGAAGGCAGCATTTCAGGTAGTGAAATTCGAACCAGAGTTTGATTGTCCTTCCTGACTTCCTCTAGGCTAAGAATATTTAGGAATATTTGCCAAACCCATTCTATCCATTAAAACTAAAAAGAAAAAGAGGAAAAGAAAGAAAAAATGCCAAGGATGGAGAAGAAGATATACACACACTTGAACTTAATCCTTGCCACTCTCTTACTGTGGCTCCAGAAGAAAGGGTTTGGAAAGCAAGATAAATACTTCAGTCAGAGCAAGCTGGCTGCTGAAGCATATTTAAAAATCATATTACCATTTTAATAGTATGCATCATTTCTATATCAAATGATGACATTATTGGCAAAGACTAGAAGGTGACACAATTTTGAGCGCTTAGACTGTACCAACAATAGAGGAAGCTATCTAAAATGGACTACAAAGCCGTCTTGCCATCTGGCATGCTCTCTCCCCACCCTGGTGGGAATGGGAAAAAAGAGTGCTTCCAAGTGGTGAAATGAAATTGGCTGCAGCCTTGAGAATGCGTACTGAGGAGGGCCCCTTCACCCACCTGACATTTTGCTCACTGTGGCTGCCTAAAGAGATGGCTTCCTAATCATCAGTCTATAAACACTCTCTTTCTTTAGTGTTACGAATACATAACATGTTTACTTTAGAAAGCACAGTAAGACACAAAGCAAAAATTAGAAGTCATTTAGAAAACCAGGAGATAGCGAATATTGAGATTTCAGTGTATAGCTTCCCAATCTTTAAAAAAAATTTGTGGGTTTATGTGAGTGTGTGCATGTATTTTCAAAGCCAAATTGAGATCATGCTGTAATTATTTCCACTTAATGCAGGGCTGGCTTCATGAGAGTGTGGCTTGTACTTGGCTTAATGCTCTGCTGTTGCCATCACGAAATTCTTAATAATTGTTTCTTAGAGCCTGTGCTTTGTAAATGAAGTCCACAGGGACATGCAAGTGAGCAGAGCAGATCCATGCTATTGGGGTGACTCCAGTTCTTGCTGCCCCGTTTGCATACACTGTTCACTGGACTCCGTGAGTGCCGAGTTGCAGTGGGGCCACAGTGGGACTTGCAGGAGCCTGAAAACAAGGACCAGGTAAGCATGTTGGGTCTTTGAGCAAGCAGGAGTGCTGACGGTAGTGAGAGGCCATGCTTTCCATTGGACCAGAACTTGCTTCTAGTGCAAAAGGAAGACAATGATGTTCTAAGCAATGTGAATGACCAAGAAACCCTATTATATCTTTTCTTACTCATGCGGCTTTCCTCTATTAGCCAATCATTATGCCAAAAATAATGGCATTGAAGGACACTGAAAACTAGGGCAACCCATTGTTCTTCCTTACTTGTCAAGAAGCTAAATGTACAGAGTGTTTGGTAGATTGTGTGTGTATCAAGAAGTAAAATAAAAACAGTTGAGTTTATTTTGTGCAGCATTTCCACAGTTTGGGCAAGAAAGAAATATGTGTGTATGAACTTCAAAATATGAATTGTGTAATTTTGGTAATTCTGCAAGTGAGTTAAATGCTTTTATTATTTGTATTTTGAAGTTCATTGTACAATAAGAAAGGTGAATTGTGAAATTCATGCTAATAATTTAAATTTAAATTTTTTGTTACTTAGAATAACATTAAGTAGAAAAAAATGCCATGGCAAGTGAGAGACCATGAAAGAAGGAATGTAATTTTATCCTGCTTATTAATGCTACATTTTCATTTTCTACTGGACTGTACAAATTATGTAGCCAGCCCTGACTGAACCATATATGGTGATCATTTTTTCAAGTCATTAAATATGATTTTTAAAGATTATTACTAACAGCTGCATAGTAAATTGTTTCAATTGATGAATTCATTACCGTTACCTCCTATTACTTTTGGACATTTAAATGGTTTACAATGTACTTAAAATCAGTTGGTTTTTATGGCATGAGGAAATCTCTGTACATAACTCTTTATATACATCCACGGTTATTTCCTTAAGTAAATGCCAAGAAGGAGAGTTGCTAAGTCAAATGACATACATATTTTTAAGGGTTTTGAGATAGAGTGACACATTTTTCTTCAGAAATTTTGTAGCAATTTACAATTTTCACCTTAATATGGAAACTTCGGTCAGTCCCTCAGTTATTGTTCATATGCATGCGTTCCGTGTTTGGCATGTGTTCATCAATTTATTCATTCATCAGCAATGCCTGTTATGAGCCAGGCACTGTATTAGGAAAGTATGGGGCCAATACTGAGCAAAACAGGACTTGCTTCTATGGAACTTATAGTCAAAGAGGAAGGGTCTGACATTAAACAAATGTATTTACAAATTGTGGTGAGTCCTATGAAGAAAAATAATGAACCATTTTTAGAACATTTATCTGGGGACTTGATTTAGCTGAAGGGCCAAGAAAATTTGCCTGAGGAAGTGATATCTAGGTGAGATTTGAAGGAAGAATAAGAATAACTTGGTAAAGAAGGAGAGAAGTAAGAGATTAGAAGCACAGCCGATGGAGGACGGCCAACCTGAGCAAAGCACTATGGGAGGAAAGGGCATGACGACCTTAGAACCAAAGAGCAGAGGGGGTAAGTATGGAGAGAAACGAAGCTGGAGCAGTCAGTTTGGACTATCCCAGGGGTCCACAAACCATGACCAGCCAGACAAATCAAGCCTGCTGTTTGTTTTTATAAATAAAGTTTTACTGAAACATGTGAATGCCATTAAAAAAAATATTGTGTCTGGATGCTTTCTTGTTATAATGGCAGAGTTGAGTATTTTCAATGGAGTTCATATGGTCTGCAAAGTCTAAAATATCTGCTATGCATGGTGTGTAAATGAAAAAAGTTTGCTGACTGCTGGAAGAGAGCGTGCAAGGCCTTGAAATCTGTGGAGTGGTGTCAGTCTTTACTCCAGGGCAATGGGAAGTGATTGAAAGGGAGCATGAAGAAACTTTGGAACAGGTTGAATGGGGAGCCAAGGGAGATGCAGGGGCTCCAGATGAAAGCCTTTGGCCCCTTGAAACATGGTTGTAGCTTTCCAGATGGAGATTGAAAGACAACTGAGAAGTAAACTATGGTGTGTAACATGTTGGGTGAGAGAGAGAGGTATCAAAAATTACCAAAGGTTTCTTTCTGTCTAGTAGAATGCATCATGTCTTTCGGGCATGGACCATAGTGTCCTTCACAGAACTAAGGACAATTGAAAAAGAACCAATTTGGAAGGCTGTGGGAGGTATTAATGAGTTCAATGTGAGGTACTTTTGAAATATCCAGGACAATTTTGAGCAGGCAGTTGGAAAGTACTTCTATAGCTCAGGAAAGTGGTAAACACTTGGCCAAACACGTGCATAGTATCTCATTATATATTTTCTACTGGGTTCATATTTACCAATGCCACTTCTTGCTTTGTCTACAGTGTGCTAAGAGCTTATGAGTTACTCAAGAATACAAATGTGACTACGATAGGCTTTCTGCTCTCAAGCATACGTGTACCATGATCTAAGGCAGTCACAGGAGAACGCCAGTAGAGTTGGGCCAAAAATGCTATGGGAGTAAAAAACAAATGCAAAAAAAATAATATGGGAAAAGCAAGCAATTCTGTTAGAGGTGAGGAATCCACAGAGGAGGTAGGATTGGAGCTTTGAAGAGTTAATGGGGTTTCAGACAGTAAATGGGGAGGTACATGGGCATAATGGAAGGGGACCCACGTGAGCAGAGCAGAGATACTGAGAAGGGTTGTCAGCCATGTTTAGACAGTGGTTTCTATTTCTATTCTCACTGTACCTGCCCCCACACCCTACCCCACCCTTACACTTCGAACAATGCTTGACACCCTAATTTTGCTTTGGTTGACTCGAATCTCGATTTCCTGTGAGCACGTAGTGTTTCATCACCCATGCTGTAGATAAGAGATCTTATCTGACTGATCCCTTCCTCCCACTGCAGAAATAATTAATTGCTTTCTCCTCTGCACTCTTAAATTGCTTTATCTTTTATGCGAAAATTGCTCTTGTCATGCATTGTTGGGGATAAATGCATATATAAGTGCTTCTATCTATTGGGAACATGAACTTCTTAAGGGTTTCTGCTATGTCTTCTATATCTTTGGACCCCTGGTGCCCAGAACAATGCATTGTCACAACAACAACGACAAATGGCAGCTGAATCAAACTGAACAGAAGGCAATCACTTCTGGCTCCAGCGTTGGCAGTTTGAGTGATCTGATGAAAAGTCCCAGACTGGATGCTGGTGAGGACTGGGAGCTAGAGAAGAAATTGAATTTGAATAATTGAATTTTAAGAAGGAGGCATATGCTCCTGCTGTAACCTCCCACACCAGACAGCATAGCCCAGATGCAAGTCAAAATGCATTATGTATTTAATGTGTCTCGTGGGGTTGGCATCTGAGATAATAGGAAGAGAAGGCAGGGATTATAATCAAAGTGGCAACATCTGAAGACATTTAGCCAGTGGTGAAAGGTCAGGGCATATCTTTAGGTATTTAGTCAACCTTGTGTCAGAGAAAAGTGGATATGATTGAAGGCTGGTGCGTGTGTGTGTGTGTGTGTGTGTGCAGTTTAGAGAGAGAAGAAACTAAGTAGCAGGGAACAGTCTTCCTGGCAGATGTTTCTTATGGTTGTAGGAGCTGGATGTCAGTCCTGATTGTTGATGTCGATGCCCAGGACTTGAGCCTGGGAAAAATGAAATAATTTTGATGGGAAATTGTGCATTGTTTCTCAGTATTTCCTGAAGTTAGGGCAAGATGAAATGGGTTTTGTGAAACCAAGAGGAGAGTAACTTCCCAGGAAGAGGGAAAGTATCTTAAAATGACACATGCAAAAACACTTATCTTTTAATATACACATGGCCAACAAAATTATATGTTGGTTACCAGCACATATTCAGCAAGAGAAAACGGAGGGTCAAAGAAATCAAATAGCCTCATTCATATCACACAGCTCAGGTGAAGCAGGGTTGGGATTCAAACCCAGGTCTGGCCAATGAGATAGGTTATGGTTTTGTCACTACACTCTTGGCTCCCTAGATTCTGAGATCTGAAAAAGATACGAAAATTTTGTGAGATAGCCTCCTGCAAATATGAGGTCTATCCAGAAAAAGTCCAGCCATTGTTAATATAATGAAAACAGTTTGTGTGATATCAATGTAACCTGGCAGCCAAGGGGAGTAGACTGGAATGTGCATGCATGAACAATGATGACTTCACTGTACTAGTCAGTAGGGGCAGTTGACACAGTTGAATGAGCATCTGTACTGGGTGGCCATCGCATTCAAAATGATTGAGTGAGTAGTGAAATGAATCTGTATCCAATTTTGCATTAAGCTTGAACATTGCTCCATGGAAACTATTCAGATGACTCAGAAGGCTGCAGCTATAGGCAACTGGTGATTGGCAGCTTCATCATAACAACATGCCTGCTCATTCATCCTGTCTTGTGCAGAGTTTTTGGTGAAACATCAAATCATCCGGATAACTCACCCCCTTTACAGCCTAGATTTGGCACCCTGCAAACTAAACTTTCCCCAAACTAAAATCACCTTTGAAAGGGAAAAAATTTCAGACCATCGATGAGATTCAGGAAAATACGACAGGGCAGCTGATGGCAATGGGGAAAACTGTATGAAGTCCCAAGGTGCCTACTTTGAAGGGGACTAAGGCATCATTGTCCTACATACGATGTTTCTTGTATCTCATATATTCTTCAATAAATGTCTATTTTTCATATTACATGGCTGGGTAACTTCTGGGCAAACCTTGTATATTTAAGTGGTGGAAGAGAAGGAAATGTGGGGATTGCTGTGATATGGACTCATGATTAGAGAGAGTCAGGCAAATAGACTGGACAAGTTCTGGACGCTCTGTTTAGATCCATGACAACTTAATGGGAAAGCCCTAAGTTTCCCTGTGATGTGCACAGTTCTAGAAGTTTTGTGATTTGGATCTAAGGAACTTAATACTTCCCTCTAGGCTTCAAAGTGGGGGGGTGGCAGGAAGAGAGGGAGGTGTGGGAACTCCCAGGCCGACTAAACATAGCTGCAGCATACCAAAAACTGGAAAGAATAGTGATGCTCATTCTGCAACACTTTTGTTTTGCAGATAAAGAAACTGAAGTCCAGGGACTGACCCCAGACTATTTATTTTTAAAAGATTAATTTATCTTTGTGGTTTTTCTAGAACTCTGTTCAACACCTAGCTTTCCAGACATTTCTACTCTTTCGAGGGTACAGGGCTCTTATAGTTTTTTTATGAACCCTTTCTCTCAGGTAGTTTTCAAATCTAAGACAATTGATGAAGTCTTCATATATTACCTCTAGTAGATATTCTGTATTTTTAAACAAATCCAAGCATCACACATTAAAATAGGATATATGCTCATTATAACATTTTATTAAAGAATTAATAGAAGAAAATTATGTTCTTTTGTCTAGGGATAACCATTCTTAACACTTTAGTGAGAGTTTCCTTTTAGTCTCTTTTTATCTATTTATGTCTATTTAGCCCTTGTTTTCATGTTGTTCTGTGTTCTTTTATGAAGCTATTTGAATAAGAGTTTGGGACTGAATTTCAGGCATGTTGGCAGGTGTTTGGCCCTGGGTATGCCTATATAGTGAGTAAGTTTTGTGTGTGCATGTGTGTAGGGGTGAGAGAGGCAGACAGAAGGTGAGATCTGGGGGAGGGTAGTGCGCCCAACCCACACCCTTGGAGTCCCATGGCGTGGTGCCTGCCGAAGATCTCCTAGACCCCGGGGGCGGAAGCTCCTTGGGAGCGGATGCCCGCAGCCTCAGGCAGGAAGCATTACTGTGTTCTTTGGTTGTCACTCAGATGCAAACAGTGTGATTGAATGGGGGCTGGATAACCATGGAGTCTACTTTTGTTGTCTTCGCTCCTGAAAACCTCCTCAGAAAAGGGAAAGCATGAAGTGGGGGAAATCACCCCAGAGGAGCCAGACTCCTCTGGGAACTCATCAATGCCATGTCGTCACTGGTCAAAGACAGAGCACGGAGAGATCAGGAGCTGAGTGGCTGTGTCATCTGCTTTCAAGTAAAAGAAGAAGGCAACCGGCTCAGGCATCAAACCGGAATCCCCTAGGTGTCGGGGCGGCCAGAGCAGTGTGCTTGCTGGTCATGCGGATCGCCTCGGCCCTTCTCTGTCTCCACCGTGCTTTCGGTTGACAATTCTGAAGCCTCGCCACAGTGACCAGCTGTCTCTGTCAACCCCAGCGTTTTCCTGTCTCTCTGTCACCCGCTTTCCATCACACATAAGAATTCTGTTAACTAGATGCCTTTGCAGTAAGGCAGTGAGGTCATGGGGGTCAGAGACCCAGTTGGCCAACGCAGCCATGGCTGTCTGGGGCTCCAGACATTTCTGAGATCAAAATCTGAAGGAAAAATATCAAACCACTTTTTGAAGCTGCTGCTCCAGCATTCTTTGGAGTGCCGATCTCCTCCCCACCCACGCCTCAGGCACTGTCTGACCCAGCTTTTTATACACTTACACGCCAGAACATTTCTAAAAATATACATGTATTTTAACAAAAAACCATCTCAGCCAGCGTTTCCATGGTGGGAAGAGTCTGTCTGTGGGTCCCAAGCCCTCCTGCTTAGGGGAGAGCAACATGGGAGGGGAACGGAGACGCTGTAGGTTGTCGGAGCTGGCAGCAGCCCGCCGGCTTGCTTTTAATCCTCTTGCCCTCCTCCCTCTGGAAGGACTTTTCTTGCCCAAAGAGGCTTCTGGCCAGAGGAGTGCAAGGAGGACCCCAGGATTTGCAGGTCCCAGACCGGTAACAATCCTGGTGCCCCTTTCACTGCTCACATGGCCTTGGAAAAGATGCCTGACCTCCTTGAGTCTCAATTTCCTCATCTGTAAATCATACTAATGATGCCTCTCTATTGAATGTATGGGGATTAAGTTTGCAGCATATGCCTAAGGTCTAATACAGTGAGCTCACGGCCGATTCGAGGATGTGATAGCAGTCACTCTTCTATTGTTCTGAGCAGGTCTGTCCATATCAGGAATTCTGCTCTAGTTAGGGATTCTATGTGACTTTCCCAGCTTTGCACAGGGTAACTGTGCAGAACTGTGGTAATTTACACACCGATGAGGGTTAAAACATCCGATGAGGGGCTAAACTGAGCACCAGGGGTTGTCCTGCTCCACAAGCCAGGGACAGTCCTGCAGGAAAGAATGTGACTTGAGGTGTAGGGCCCTTAGGGTGACTCGATGCCTCCAGAGGTTCCTCCTCGCTCAGCCTGGCTCATACCTGAAGTCTCACCAGCACGGAATCTTTATTTGATACATGAAACGTGATCTCTGTTAAAAAGGCATTCCCCAGAGGGCAGAAGCATTCTTATGCACCTGCCCCTGACTGTGACTGGGGAGGATGCTGAGAGACTAAAACGGTGGCTGTTTGATTGTCAAGGAGTCCTAGATTCATATTCAGACCTGGGAGGAACTTTCTTTGAGCTGATCCTCTGTTTTCTTTTGACAAAGAGGAATCCGAGCCCAGAGGCTGGTGACATTGCTGTGAAGGTGCTGCCACGAGGGGAGAGACGCAGGAGGCAGATGGCAGGGGTCCTGAAGGCCAGCCTCACTGAGTTTCACAAACACGCCTCCAGGCCGTTCGTGCCCACATTCTAGCTCCCAGTTTTAGACAGCAATTTATATATTAATGGGAACTCTCTGGAATTATGAAAAAATCCAGACACTAATGGCATAAATGGAGTTGAAGCTTTATGTTAGGAATGTGCTCAAGTTATTTTCATGTGGGGAATTTTTGTCTCTGGGGGAGGATCCCAGGGAGAAGTGCTACTCAAAGTTGGGGGACAATTACTCAGTCTCCCCTTATTCTCTCCTGCTCTTTTCTGAATGTTGCCTGGGTGTGTGGCAGGTGGAGTGGGGGGCTCACTTGGCTTTTGTGGGGCACAGGGAGGCAGCATTTATGTATATATTTATATAGTCCCTTGAGTCCCCTGCTTGCTGGGTGGTCTGCCGGTCTGTGGGGCTGAGGCCAATGGCTGGTGTCCCTCTCTGGGTTTGATCCAGGCCAGTAGCTGACTCTCCCTACCTCCACTCTGGCTAGCATGGTAAGCTTTGTCTTTCTGTCACATCATCTTGTCTT